>QANY01010015.1:460798-547750 GCA_003255025.1 Datisca glomerata
CCCCCCCCCCCCCCCCCCCAAAAAAAAAATAAAAAAAATAAAATACGGTCACACAACATGTTCTGTTGTGTTCACGAGAGTGCTGCTATTGATTTGTTTTGAATATTGAAGTTGCGCAAAAATGAAAAAAGAAATTATACTGATGAAAGTACACATAATGAACCTAGGAGTTCCAAAGTATTGGTTGAGACTAGACCTTACTAAGTGGAAGTCCTTAGCTTGTTAATAATTTGATTGGAATTTTACATCTATGCCAATCGTTCAATTGTTATTTTTTTCTAATACTGAATGAAAAGAATGGGAGTGATGTTTTTTTCGCCTTTTCTTCTCAGCTGCCTGCAAGGCAGGAGCCTGTGCTGGATTCATCCAAGTACTCTGCCGCTGATGTGCGCATTGTAAGTCTATTTCTCTGGTGCTCTACATATATGTTTGTGTATGTACATATACATATCTTTGTATCATTCACGTGGTTGCATGAATAAGATAAATGACATAACATTAATAAGAGTGAAAATATTTCTAAAGAAGTCATGTTTAATAGATCAACTTTCAACTACCTTAGTGATATTATTCTGTATCTGGGTCCTTGAAAAATATTATTCATGCATTTGAGATTGTCTCTAATTTCCTGTTTGAGTCTCCAGAGAGGTTTTCTTTGTGTGGTTCTATCTAAATTACGCCAAATTGCACACATATTGAGGATCACAGAGGATATGGAATAACAACTATATACTTGTAGAATCAGATTCTAGCTTAGAGCTGTAAATATCCTTTAGGGCTTTTGTGTATAATTGAATAGATACCTTTTACTGATAAAAAACTATATACTTGTAGAAAAAAGAGATTATAAAGGAAGAAAACAAATTAGTTTTATGTATGATGATTTTGAGGCATGGATTCTTCTTTCATATGGCAAACTTCAAATATGTGCTTATCTATGCTGATAAAAAACGCGTGCTTAGCTATGTTATATTCAGATAAAGTGTTATTTTTTATGATGATATTACAGACTGATCAGAAGCTCCGTGTCTGTGACATCTGTGGTGCATTTTTGAGCGTTTATGACAGGTAAAATTTGATCTCCCATTTGAAAGATGTCTGTATTTCTTCGCTTTTGTGAGGCAAATGTAGAATAGTTTTTGGGGCTTCAAGTGCATTTTTTGACCCGGCAATTATACCTCATTGTTACCAGCAGCCTCTTGGGCCCAGTTTTACGAGGATTACTTTTGCAGCTAAAGAATGTGCGTTATTTTCTGTTTTATGCTTGTGGATCATGCTATTGTTGCCTAGAATGTTGTGGGGTAACCGTACATTGCATGTGTATTATTTCATCACTTGTAGATTTTGTGAAATGTTAAACCATTTTGTTCTTTTTAGTGATCGCCGCTTAGCAGACCATTTTGGAGGAAAACTTCACCTAGGCTACATGCAAATCCGTGAAAAATTAGCAGAGCTTCAGGTATGCTAAGTGCTATTTATATTTTCTTTTAGGCCTCATTTTTCCTGTTCCATTTGAAACATCATCAAAAGGAAAAGTAGCTCCACCTGACTTCGTTTAGTTTTTTGTTGGCCATTGTTTCTATTTTCTCATTACTTTCTGATAAAACATATATTTACTTTTGAGATTAATGAATGTTAAAGGTATCTAATCCAACTTACGCTTGTATAAAGAGCAATTAGTCTTTTTTTTTGTCTTTGATGTGTCCTTAAGTTATTGTGAATATTTTGGTTCAGGTGCT
The DNA here is from genome assembly GCA_003255025.1 of Datisca glomerata. Taxonomy (NCBI): domain Eukaryota; kingdom Viridiplantae; phylum Streptophyta; class Magnoliopsida; order Cucurbitales; family Datiscaceae; genus Datisca; species Datisca glomerata. The sequence continues at coordinate 462,538 of QANY01010015.1, forward strand.
GGTATAATCTTTCAAATTCTTCTATAAAGATTCTCAGTTAGGATCTGTGAGTTTTTCTAACCTCAGAGATGAATGACTTGCAATTTCCAAACCTGTTTTACGTGTTATTTGGCAGCTAGTTCACTTGATCCAATTTATGTTGGAGTTAAAGTATACTTGAATTTAATTTCTTCCTACACATTTTAAGTAGACTCAGGTTTTCCAACTGTGAAAATGAATTTTCAAACATCTGATTTCAAATCTGAGCAGAACTGTGATTTGGGGGGTGGGTGTTATTTAAAACTATTATGGAAGAAAAAGACTTGGGGAGTGTTGGAACAAATCATATGGAACTGGTTCATTTATGAAGTAATGAATATGCAAGCAATTCAAATTTCAAACTTTCGGTGTATTACTTATTCCGCTCTATGCGGCATAGCTTGCACATAGCTAGTAGAGAATGGTGGCAAATGCAGCTGTGCCACACCACCGATTGAGGTAATCAGTTGTTTGCCTTTCTGGTTTTTTTGGTTTGGTTCTTTCTCTGGAAATAAAATGGACTGACTTTTAGATACAAGGACATGATTAGTGTTTGATAGCGATACTTGGAAGAGGGTGATGTGATCAGTAAAGAAAGGAGAAGGCTTGGAAGATCTTTTCCAATGCTAGGGTTAACCTATAAAATGACGTTTTGGAATAAATGGCTTGGTCTTGGATGCATTTGGCAATGCACCCATTAGAATTCTTTCTTAATTGAATATTGTGTATTCACGCGTTCCCTCATTCCCATTGCTTCTCAAAAAATGGTTACGTTTGAATTCTACTATGGAGCGTGATTGATGTTGGTTCTTTTGTCAATCTTCATAATTGGTAGGGTCTTCCCTGCGTCATTTGTGCCATAAGGCTTATGGCTTGGGATTTACCAAGCAATCATGTGTTACTGACTATTTCTACCTTTGAAATATGTTGTGCTTTTAAACATTAATAGTTGTGTATTTTGAGTGATGAATTTCAAGGGTCTTTCTTGATAATTAATTTGTCAGGAGGAGAGAGACAAAAGTCGCAAGGTTAGCCGGCCTGATGACAGAAGGTAAATCATGCCCCTCCCTCCAACAACAATTTTTTTTGTAGGACTTACCCATACAAATAGTTTCCCCCCCTTTCATGTTCATTTGAGCACAACCTGTAAACGCCTTTCAGTGATTTTTCTTTTATTTTTAAACTTTTTTAAATTTCAGATCAAAAGAGCGAAGCAAAGAATGTGACAATGGATCAAGTAGGGACCGTGAACGGGGTGATAGCCGTGATAGGGGAAGGGATTACGATCGAAGGAGCAGAGACCGTGACAGATATAATGATCGAGATCGTGGATACGATCGGGACCGTAATAGAGATTCAGGTCGCTCTTATGATTCAAGAAGTCGTAGGTCACGCTCGCGGTCGAGGGATCGTGAACGTTCTAGGGATTATGATCGCCATAGGTATTTTTAATATGCTATAGGCTACTGTAGATGATTTATACATGCACGTGCTGTCATGTGTGCTTGATTCCTTTGGTATTAATTTTATGAACGTGAAGCAGAGTTTAGGCAGTTTTATTTGTGGAACATAGGCTCGGTTGGGAAATAAGATTACCGCTATTTTCCGTTCCTATGATTCTATTAGTATGTGTGATCAGTCGGCATACATATTCCTTTCATTCATGCACCCTTCGCAGATTTTTGTTGGTAATATCGAGGATTTGATGTTCCAGGAAAGTTTTGTCCAATTACTTGGCGTTCTTATTTGTACGTTTCTTTCTCGTTCTCTGTTTTGTTTTCTCTGATCAGTTAGTGTTAAATCTTGAGAAATGCAGATTCACTTCATGAATTGTAAATCATGCAAGATGACTAGATCTTCAAATTTTAAAGCAGGGTATTTTTTTTTGGATTTTCTAAAAAACCATAAAATCATAGGAAGTACTTAAATTTGTATTTACTTTCGTGGGCTGATATTTCTCGTCAGCAAACATTTTTTCAGTTGTCTCATGTAGGGAGCTCTATAATTAGGAGCGACATGCATTGTATAGATTATTGTTCGCGGATCATATTTCCATTTTGAATTATATTTAGAACCTCTACTGATTGTTCTTTCTTTTTCCAGGCGTCATGATCGGTACTAGGCAGTGCTTGTTCAGCAGAAATGATGTGAAAGCTAGGGTGTCCTTTTACGGGTCACTAGTGAAACTAATTTAGGGAAAGGATGTTCTGTTTCTTCCTTGATATATAGAGCAGTGGAGTTTGTTTCGTGTAATGGATATGAATGACCACCATAGTTTTCTATCAGATTTTATTGGAGAGAGGTATGCTTTGAGCTGTTTTAAGTTGCATCTTAAATATATGGTCCTACTTCAGTTGTTATCCTTTGAATGTATATTTTTTCTGAACACTCCAGTGCTAACTAAGAAATTTATGTTAAATTCTGTCAGTTTGGTTTCCCTTTATAGGTCATTCTTCTCTAAATAAATTTTTGAGACAAATGTGGCAAACAAAAAAGGTATGCTATAGACTTTTTGTCATAAGGTAACATTGTTCATAACCTTAGGTGGTTGAATGCATCTGTTCATAATAAATTTAAGTTAGTGGCGAATTGTTCAAGCGATTAGTACTTGGTAGGTTTTAGCATCCACCTTTACATATATTCTAAGAACAAAATATAGTAGATACCGTCTTATTTCCATGTTTAGCATGCACCTCCCTTTCATATTCTGTTAGTATTTTCTCCTGCAGCATATGAGATACAAGATCTATGTTTTTCTGAGCTTGCAATGGGAATTCATAAACCTTCTGTTTAGAACACAGGTTCTTTATTTGAGTTGAGGGTTATACAATTTTTTTCAGTTTCTCTAGAATAGATTCTAGTTTTTCATCTGGTTTGCTGTATATTATGCGCATGTTCATGCATTGTTTACGCAAGTAAAACCCTGATCAGATTGTATTAAACCTTTTATCCTAACTTCAAGAAACTAGAACATTGGTTGAGTTCACTTTTACCTATGGGGGGCTATGGATTCTACTCTTGCATTTCAACCCTAATAAATCGAAATAGATAGATTCCTACTAAGAATACATGTTCTGCATTTCATTTGTTTTATCTTGGCTGATTCCAAACCTGGTATGAAGACTGAACAATACATTTACGTTTGGGTCTGATTGACATTCGGTCCATCTCCTGGCTACAAATTTCATGCACTACATATCCTGCATTTGGGTGCAGAAAATATATGATTACACCCTCCAGTTCAATACAAAACATGTCACATTTTTCAGTTTTGATTTGATCCACACTAGTCATTTTAATATAATTGTTCAAGATGGTGGTATTAGAAGAAGATGAAGGATTTTGTAAGAACAGATGCAAGCATTTTGGTTTAGCATTAGCATCTAATGTTAAAATCTGGCTTCTATTATATAAGTTACTTTGCGAATGTTAAATCTGTGCTCCTTCCCTCCTGTTCACCTTATGGGTCGAAGGGATTCGTAATTAACTCAGGCTTCCATCAAATACTTGATACGAATAGAAACTATGAGTTAGATTTCCAATAAAAAATTTTGGGTCTGATTCTGAAAATATGGGCAATACTTTTAGTTGAATGCCTGTCTTCCAATTCAAATGTTCTGATTGGTAGATTTATTTGTAGTTGTGTAACATTTATACAAAATTTTATTGCCTTTGTACCTTGTAAACCTACCAATGACATGAAGGCGGATTTGTTTTCAACCAAGATTGTATAAAACTAACTGAAGTTTCACTCTGCGCCAATTAGAAACACATGTTAAAAGAAAACTAAAAAGGAGTAATTTCGTCCCCGCTGTACTGTATTACAGCCTTGTACGCAAAGAAATCGGTTCAATCGGTCTACTGCCATTTGATAGAAATTTAAGGTTTGTTTCATCAGCAAAACTGAATTAGTTCTGCTAAATTTGGGACATTATCTTTGTTTAGTAAAAAGGAAGAGAATGACTGGAATATTTGGGAAGGCGTTAATATGTCATGGGATTATGCCTATTAAATGTATTAATGCTCATAAATAGTTAACTTCTAAAAAATCATAAAAAATATTAAAGAAAACATTAAAGATGGTCACTGGCATGCAAAAAAAAATTACTTTCAGACGGAATTTTTTTCCGTTACGGTTATCATTGCTCTAAATTTGAGTAATTTATAGAATTTATACAATATATATATATATATATATATATATATATATATATATATATATTTACTCGTGATTTTTATAATATTTATATATACAGTATATCTCATATATACTTTACGGATAAAAAATTCAAAATTTTACTAGGACAATTTTGGGCTCGAGAGTTTTTTCTTTTCTTCAAATTTTGGTGATTATTTTTTATTTTTCTTTCATCTTTGATATATTTTTTAAAATAATATATTGGTGATGATCACCCATTAAATGTTTAATGAAGTTTTATTATGTGAGGGCCTTAAAAAGTACAAATTTTGTATTATGAATCATAAAAAATATAGCTTTCATACTACTCATCTTAGGGTAGTCTAACCGTGAGGGCGAGTTTGTGACTCTGATAAACATGTTTTGTGCTAGGTTTCTCGAGTCTTAGATTATCTTTAAAATCAAATCAAAATTTTTAACTTCATATAAAATTTGATTTGAACCGTTTGGATTTGAATGGTCTAAATCAAAATCAGTTTAACATAACTCCTGTATTTACCATTCCAAGGGACAATGGCTGTGTTCTCTGTTATAAAGAAAGAGAGAATTTCTGTTCTGACCCGAATCGTTAGGCCCGACAAGTTATTTAAACGGGCCGAGCATCTCGGCGTTTGGTATCAGCATATAACCGATACAACGAAAATAATCCTACATGTTAGCTTTACTTCACGCTCAACAAGAGCGCGTGTTTATCACGTCAAAACCAGTACCAAACGCAGGCCTCAGAATCCCATCATAGTTTCTCTTTTCCTGCTCCTCTCTTTCCTTTTTCTTCAAAACCTTAAACTTCTCGCAGCAAAAGCATAGTCCTTCTCTCTCTCTCTCTCTCTCCTCTCTCTCTCTCTCTCTCTCTCTCTCTCTCTCTTTTCTATCCTCACTCTCAATTCTAAATTAAAGAATATCTCAAAATGAAAAACCCCAAATTGGGTCCTCCGCCATCGCGGAATCCCACCATTTTACTTCACTTTCCTGCAATTTCCTTCTCTTTCCTACATTTTCTAACCGTCTCCATACTCTTCCTCGCCTTGTATCTTCCCGCCACGGCGGAATCTTCTACCATCTACGATCAACTCCGTCACTATGGTCTACCCATAGGCCTCTTGCCTAAGGGGATAACTCAATTTTCGATCAACTCCACTTCAGGTCAATTTCAGGTCTTCCTTGATCAACCTTGCAATGCCAAGTTCGAGAACCAAGTCCACTACGATTTCAACGTCTCTGGAAGGCTCAGCTTCGGCAGGATCGGGGAATTATCCGGTGTTTCGGCGCAGGAGCTCTTTCTTTGGTTTCCTGTCAAGGGTATTCGCGTCGATTTACCTAGCTCGGGCTTAATTTATTTCGATGTGGGTGTCGTGGATAAGCAGTTTTCTCTGTCTCTCTTTGAGTCCCCACCCGATTGCACGGCGGCCGACCCGGTTGAACCGTCGTCTGTACAGCGCAGAACCACTGTGGATGGAAATGAATCTGGGTCTAAGGTATAATTTAACTATATAGTTTCTATGTATGTTAGTATTATTTGTTCTGAAATGTATTGTTATGACTTTTGAGATTTTCCACATAATGAGCTTAAAGATGGTTTAATTTGAGGTTGATATCATTGGTTCGTGTGTGTGTGTATATATATATATAGATTGTGTAATATTTGATCTGTCAAGTTCATGATTTGATTTCATTCTCCTTTTTTTTTGGTTAAAATCCTTGGTCTTAACTGATTACTAAATCTTTCGGAGAAGTCATATGAGGCTTGTTGGACGGATGACTGGGTCTAATACATCGTGTCATGTTTGCAAATCAATATTGCTCTTAACTTATGTAGGGTTATTTAAATCTCTGTTATGGGTTTTTTTGTACTTATCATCTCTTGAAGAGGCGATTTCGGGTGAACAGAGAGGTTTAAAACTTGAGTTTTTAAGTTATTTATCTGTCCAAGTGTTCGACTATCATGTTTTGGCTACTATCTATTTGTTCATCTTCATCATGTTAGTAATTGTTTGTCAACTATAATTCCGACTTTATCTTGGAAATTTATGCAGTCTGAATTTCCGTGTACAATGTTCATCTCCCATCATTATGATATCTGATTAAAAATTTAAGCTTCACAAAGTTATTGTCATCTCTATGTTGTCGTCCTAGCTGTTGGCATTCAGTTTTATATCTATCCATTCTAAATTCTAGTGGGATTTCAAGAGTTCGTTGCAATGCAATACTTTGGAGGTAAGTGATGGACTTATTTGTTTTGGAAGTGTGCTCTTGAGGTTGGCTGACTAGGCGTGGGTTTGTTACACAATCAAAATTTGTCAAGGGTGTGGTTCTGAGTTAATTAATGAACTAGTTTTTCTATTTAGCAATGACAATAATCCTTGTTTTATAATGCAACATTTATTTCTAAAGAAATCATGGGAGTGGATTCACTAAAGTTGAACAAATTGTTGTATTGTAGAGGCAAATGTGTATGATCAGAACTATTTATGTTAAGACTGGAGAGTCGAGTCATTTCGACGTAAAGCTAATTCTTTAGTCTAAAGTCTATAATGACTATTCTGAAATCTACGACAATAGTTGGGCTTCTGTGGTTATCTTATGCTAATTTTTGCGTTGGCTGATTTTTCTGTTGAAATTAGTCAACTCAGCAAATTGTCGATATTTCCCTTTGTCGAATGCTCGCAGCTCGATGAATTGACTAATTTCTTTTCTGGTTGAATTTTTTTTATGTATGCGACTAAAAGCACACTGATATCGGTTGTTCAATAATTTCAGAATGAATTACAAAATGCTGAGCGTGAAGGTGGGCGAAAAAGTGAACTTAGAGCTGTTTCATAGACTGAAGGAAGAGTTTGATCAATGTTTCAAATAGATGAATCAATCTGGAGTTTTTTCTTTCGCTGTGAGAAATTGGTCGAGAGTCTGGTTTGACAGCAGGTCCGTAATGCTTTCCAGTATGTGTGTTTTTCCTGTGCAGTATTTTTATCACCTGATACCCTCTGTCTTCATGGAGAAATGTAAAAAGAGAGGAAAGATATTAGCCTTCATCCTTCATTTCAAAGTCGAAGAAGACAGGCATCGGATCAGGTCAGGTTGTTTTGGTTAACAAGTCTTTAGAATGAATGTCGTTTTGTTGTTATATCATACCTAAAAACTTAGGGACAATATATATTCAGTTTCTGAGAATGGAAGGAACATTTCTTTGGCTTACATCGGACGATAAGATTCTTGTTTGTTGGGTCATATTAGTACCACACAAATATGGATGTTGTATCGAGTTTCTGTAAATTGTGTCTTGTGGGTTCTTCTGTTACAACCTTTAAGTTTGAAAATTAAAATATTTATTCTTAATACTTACTATAAGCATGCATCTGCCTTTGCCTGGGTGTATTGCCCCGATATATTCATTTGCTTGAACAACATATTCTGGAAGTTTACAGAGCAAATGATTGCAGCCGATGAATAGACTGGAACTCCCTCGTAGTTAGAATCTTTTTAGATTTTGTCTGAGTAATTGTTAGAATCTTTTTAGATTTTGTTTGAGTAATTCTATACTTACTAAGTTATTAATTAAGTTTTAATTGACAAAGTGATGTATTAATAATTCGTACAATGATTTAACAAATCTTTTTAATAAGTGATAAAACATCAACCTACATACGCTTAACACATCACCTGATTGAATGATACAAAATAATGGAAAGAATGGGAAGGTCATCGTTCGACATGTCGGAACATGTCTCGAGCATATATTGACTAAAATGAAGCTGCTAGTACCTAGATTTTATTCCAACTCAACAAATTTTGCCCATTCCATCAAAGAAAAGAAAGAAAGAAAGAGAGGAATAAGCTGAAGATTGGTAGGGCAAGAGGAAGAAGAGAACAACAATAATGAGTGAGCAAATAGCAGTATTATTATTATTTGTATTCTACTTGCTTTTCCCATCTTCCCAACCACCAAAAATCTTATCAAAACAGATTGCCAGCTAATAAATGCTTATTGTTTTGCTTTCTTTCTTTTAGTTGATCAATAGATTATTGACTGTCTTTTAAGCCACTTCAGATACTGTTAACTAATTTTGAGATATTATTTTGAGGGGAAAAAGAAAAAAAAAAGAAATGCCATGGCAAATTTTAATTTTATACCACCAAAACGCCTTGCTTAGGGTAAATATTTCATACGAAAGTTTGTGATTTTCTGAAAAGCAGATTCATAGAACTGTGTAAGCTTCAATGATATCAATTTTCATATTTTTATTAAGTTTTTTTTTCTAACTAGTAAAAATGTGCGTGTATTGCCGTCAAGATTAAATGCTTAAAATTACATAATATATCCTTGCTTTTTAATATTATAGAAAATTATTTTATTTCATTAGTTTGTCACATTCTTAATAGTTCATTATATTATTAATAGATTGTTGAAAATATATTAATGGCTTTTTCTAAATTTTTGTTTTGTTAATAAATAAATATTACATAATATAAATATTAAAAATTATTAATAAATAAATTATTATTTAAATAGGTAAATATTTTTTATATGTAAAAAATTCTCAATATCAATCTGTACGGAAATTCACGTTCATAATAACACAATATTATAAAAAAATTAATTTTTAAATTATTTATAAACCTTATTATGTAAATGAATTAAAAAAATATATTTAATTTGTGTGATATTTTAAGGAAGCTTAAAATGTAAAAAGAAAAAAACTAAAGATTCATTCTCTTTTAGGTCTTTTAATATAGTGTAGGTTATTTTTGTTCTAAAGAAAAATAAAATACAATGGATATAAAATTTATGCTTCAAATGCCACAACATGTACATGTTCTGATTAAAGTCGCTTTTAAGTAGGGGCACCATATTCGTTACTCCATTATACCCTACTTTGCCCAGGAAATTACTTTGTTTCCAAAATTCTCAGAACACAATGTGAATTTTCCATTGTGGAACTATTAAGTGTTAATGATTGTGAAAACGGAAGGATAAACCAATTGATTAAAATAGTGTGTATATCAGATAAATATCCTCTTCGAAATAAAATTTATAAAAATTAACCAAATAAAAAATTCTGAGGAAAGAATCTTTTATCATTCTTTTTATATTCCTAGGATCATAACTTTGAAGGTTTGGAAAATCCTTTCTTCAAATTTCAAAATACTTTTAAATAAAAATAATAATTATTTTGATTATATTGATGCATGACACGAGATTTTATTGCATCAAAGTAATGTCTTTTCTCACTTTTGGTTTTTAAATTTTGATAACACTTTCAAAATTGATTTTTCAAATCGGTTCTCAAAATGGTGGTCCATTCATGATCTTACCTTAAAATGTTTAACCAGTCATAATAGGCGGTGAACAGTTTAATTGTGTAGATGTTGAAGTAGAAATAATAAATGAACAGTAGTATCCTCACCAGGTTTGGCTAAATCATTGAATCTTTCCAACTTCATTATGAGAAAACTCCTAATGAAAAGTTACTTAAAAAATAAAAAATTTTGAGAAACAATATCTCAGAACCATATACACATAGGTTAAAATCTACCTATGAGTCATCTACAATTTATGAATTTTCAAAAAATACTGAAGAACCATCCAAATATTTAGAAATTAAATCATCTGTTACGGTTATTGACCAAGACTATACATCTGAATTAGATAACTATAGGTTAGAATCTTCCTATTAATATTTCACAAGCAATGAACCTTCAAATATTAATAAAATTGAAGAAACATTAAAAAATTTAAAAAATTAATTTTTAAATTTTTTAATTCTAGCTTTATTTGAATCGTAATGGATAATTTAGAATTTGAATTCTTACTTTTATTAGGTATGTTCCATACCCTATTATTTACTTGATTAAAGTCTTCAGAATGATTTTCTTGATCATCTGAAAGATATTCGAAATGATCATTCTGATCATCTGAAAATCTATTTTTTGTTTGAAATATTTTTAACTAATGAAAGTCAACCTAATCCAATTCAAAGACTAATTGAAGATATATATTATATACAGCAGTATATGGATGGTGTAAAGATGAACTTTCAATCATCTTCTAGTTCTAGTCCACAAATTAAGGAGTATAACCATTCTAGTATCCCTAGAAATTCCTTTTCCGAATCATCCATTAATAATAATCTAAATCTTAGGATTCAACAATTAGAACAATAATTACAATTAAAAATTTAAGACTTAAAGGCATACCTACAAGTTCTCAATTTAGTAAGCTAGTCTTTGATAATAAGTCTGATCAATCTGATGAAGTTGAAGCACCCACTGGATCAGATTTTTAAAGAAGCCTTCATTCTGTCAATCCTCAACTCTTAGTTTTGAATATAAGAACCTTGAGTCAAGAATATAAATCAGATTGAGAAGGTCTAACCCAACACAATAATGACCGAGCCAATCTAGATAGACGTAGTAGGTTCAAAGATCCATATAATATGGATCAAAGAAAAATCATACTTGCTGAATGGAAGACATTCATGTAAGAATTTAAAATTGATATATTTTTTCATGATTACATTGAAGATATTTATGAGAAAAATATCAAAGTAATTTCAAAGTATAAATGAGTTAAGGAAGACTCTAGTGTAGTATCTACTAGTCATCCTCTTTCAGAAAAAATCATGATTAATCATAAAAATTATTTAATAACTGCTTCTCCTTTCAAAATTGCAAAGAAACAATAACCAAACAAAAAGATAGTTGAACAACTCAAATATACGAATCATAGTCTAATTATAGTAGGAAAACAATTAGATAAGATTAAGAATAAGGTTGATGTTCTTAATGAACCTAAATCTAATGAAACCCTGAAAGAAAAATCTTTAATAAATCTTTTAGATAAAACCACTTTAAAAATTATTCCAATTAATAAAAGGATTGATAAAATGATTCAGGAATTAAAGAATAAATCTACTGAGTCATCTTATTCTGTTAAGGTAGTTAACTAAGACAGTAGTTCCAAATCTAAGTCTGAAAAAATTGGTGAAATATTTCATGAATTGAAAGTAATTAACCAAGACGATAATTCAGATTCAGATGGTCATATGTCAGAATCAACCTATGAATAATTTAAAATAAGTGAATTTTCAAATATTAACAAAATTAAATTTTTTTTTTAAATTTAGAAATTAATAAGTTAGAAAGAAAATGGCATAAGAAACCCATGCCTCCTGACATTTAAATTACTGAGTCTTCTCTTGTTAATCAATTTTCTGCTTCTGCATAAAAATTATATGAATGAAATATTGATGGACTTTCTGAACAGAAAGTTCTCAATAGATTACAACACATGGCAATGATAGCTAACAACTACAAAATTTACTTAATGAAGAAGTAATAAATCTTCGAGTCGCAGGATTCACAGGAATGCTCCATTCATGGTGGGAAAAACATCTCACAAAGAATAAAAATTGCCATTCTTTCAGCAGCAAAAATTGATGCTGAAGGAAATCCAATTATTGGAGAAAATTAGGAAACAATACCTGATGGAATTAATACATTCATTTATACAATAATTAAACGCTTCATTGGTACGCCAAGTAATATTACTTCACGTATTCATGATCAATTAACAAATCTTAGGCGTCCAACCTTAAATGATTTTAATTAGTATAAGAATATATTCTTATCCAGAGTAATGTCAATGGACGATAGTGATCAACCATTTTAGAAAAAAAAATTTATTAATGGATTACCCAATCTCTTTACACATAAAATAAGGACAATCCTTAGTAATGACCTAGGAAATATAGACTATGATAGTCTAACCTATCGAACAATAATTATTATAATACAAAAAGAAGGATTAAAAAGGTGTGTTGACATGAAAATCAACAAACAAATTAAAAAAGAGAGCAAAACTGCTAAATACGAGTTATGTAATTTTTGTGAGTAATATGGTTTACCCTCTATAGTTCATTCTCAGAAAAATAGGAAAAATTTTCATTTAAACCCAAGAAGGTCTCACAAGCCCTATAGGAAAAATTACTACAAGCATAAGAATAGAAGTTTTGACCAAAGCTTTTCTAAGAATAAAAATTTTGGTAAACATTTCTCTAGGAACAAAAAACATTCCAGAAAATGTTTAATAAAAAATTTGATAAAAGTAATATTACATGTTTTAAATGTGGTCAGAAATGTCACATTTCAAATACTTGTCAAGTTAAGAATAAAATTATTCAATTAAAAATTTTTGAAAAAGATAAGCATGAATGCTTAGAATCATAGAAACAATAGATTATTATGATAATGAGGATTTAGGAGAATATGAAACCCCTGGCCCTCTGAAACTGACTCTTCAAGTTCTAACAGTGATTCTCCTAACATCACTATGGAGTGTATGTATAGTTGTTGTCAAAAGATTAACGTCTTAAATAAAAATGAAGAATAAGAAACCCTTTTGTTAGATTTAATTGACAAAATTGAAAAGGTAGAATTAAAATAAGAATACATTGAAATACTTAAAAAGGTAATTCGGAAGAAAGAAAATATTAAGTCTAATAATAATAATACTGCAAGTCTTTCACAAACCTTTGAAAAATTCAATAGGGTAAAAGGGAAAGAAAAGGAAGTTACCTTACAGGAACTTCAAAATGAAATTAAAAATATCAAACTTGAAATAAAATATTTGAAGAATTCAAACACTGAAATAAAAGAAGAATTAAAATTTTTAAAAATAGAGAACCTAATCAGTAAACAAGAATTTAGTGAACCAAGTAAATTATTAATTTCTGATAATAAGGTTGAAAAACCTATTAACTGCCAAGACGATAAACATTTCATCCAAATACTTAATCACATCAAAATAAAAAAATGACACATAATGGTCAAAATAATTATTCAAGATTTTGATTTTACAACAATTATTCTTGTGGATTCAAGAGCAAATTTGAATTGTATGCAGGAAAGACTAGTTCCAACCAAGTACTTCAAGAAGATAAAAGAATTTTTGTATTCTGCTAATGGTACCCGTATGCATATCAATTATGAAATACCCACAGTCCATATTGGCCAAGACAATATATGTTTAAAATATCATTTGTCTTAGGAAAAAATATAACTGACAAAATTATCTTAGGTTTGTTCTGTTATAACCGTTTTCAATAGAGTATGATAGAATAATTACCTATGTCATGAATAAATCTATAAAATTTAAATTTCTTTCTTTTTCTCATAATGAAAAATTAAAAATTCTAAAAGAAAAATCCATTTCAAATTAAATAAATCTCATTTCATGTAAAGAAAAACAATTGTGCTTTTTACAAAATGAACTAAAATTCGATAGGATTGAAGAACTGTTTCAGAGCCCTATTCTTCAAAATAAAATTAAAATATTTGAACCAACAATCTGTAAAGAATTATGTTATGATATTCCCAATGTTTTTTTTGCACAGAAAACGACATACTGTCAGTTTTTCTTATATTTAGGGGTTTGATAAAAAGAATATCCCAGCAAAGGCAATGTCAATTCAAATGAATTTTGAAATGCTTAAGTTCTATATAAAGGTAATTACAGAACTTCTCAATAAAAATATCATTAGAAGGAGTAAGTCTTATCGGTCATGCTCGACCTTTTATGTCCAGAAAGCCAGTGAAATTGAACGAGGAGTTCCTCGTTTAGTAATCAATTATAAGCCCTTTAATAATGTTTTGGAATGGATAAAATATCTGATACCAAACAACATGGATTTAATAAATAGACTTGGAGATGCAATGATATTTTCTAAATTTGATATGAAATCTGGATTTTGACAAATCTAAATAAATGAAAGTGATAAATATAAAACAACATTTGTAACTCCATTTGACCATTATGAGTGGAATGTAATGCCTTTTGTCTTAAAAATGCTCTTAGTGAATTTCAAAATATAATGAATGAAATCTTTAACCAATTTACTGATTTCTCAATTGTTTATATTGATGATGTACTCATTTTTTCAAAAACAATAGAGCAACCTTGGAGACACCTTGAATCATTTGTTAGGATAATAAAACAAAATGGTTTAGTTATCTCTGCAAGCAAAATTAAATTATTTCAATCTAAGGTTAGATTCTTAAGATTTGAAATATACTATTCTATAATCAAGCCAATTGATAGAGTAATACAATTTGCTGACAAATTCTCCAATGAAATTCTAGATAAAACACAGTTGCAAAGATTTCTAGGATCTTTTGACAGACTTAAAAAGAATTCCCCTCCATGGCCAGCTGTCCATACTGATTTAATCAAAAGAATTAAGGCTCATGTTAAGACAATTCATTGTCTTGGCATTCCTACTAATAATTCTTTTAAAATTGTTCAAACTGATGCCTCTGAAATTTATATGGAGGTATCTTGTTATAAATTTTTTTCCCAGAATCACCTGAACAAATTGTTAGATTTACATCTGAAATATGGTCTCAATCATAAGTTAATTACAGTAAACTTAAGAAGAAAATCCTACCAGTTGTATTATGCATATAGAAATTTCAAGATTACTTGTTGAATAAAAACTTTTTGTTAAAATTTGACTCTAAAATCTGCTAAGCATGTTCTTGAAAAGAATGTTAAAAATACAACCTCCAAACAGATTTTTGCTAGATGACAGTCCATACTAAGTATTTTTTATTTCGATATTGAATTTATTAAAAGAATTAATAATTCAGTTCTTAACTTTTTAACCCGTGAATTTTTGCAGGGGAACCTTTAGTCCCACAATCGGCCCTTAAGGCCCAGATTAAGGAGGAGTCCTATACTTCTAACCAAATAACAGTACTTGGGTCTATCAGACCCAACTATCAATCAGCCATGGTAAACCAATTTGACTCATTCACAATTTCTCAGCCCTTTGATGCCCAATTAGCAAATCAACTAATTACAAAATATAAAAAATCGTCTCCTTATCTTCACAAAAAATCAAGTAAGAATCTTTTTCATATTGAGCTCTCATTCACTCGTCTGAAAAATCCTACTGAAATAGCAAAAGCACATTTTCTTCCTGATTTTCATTTTGTCCCTAGACACAGAGATAAAAATCTTAGTTTCTATAGAAACAATCTTTTAGAAACTAAATCTGTAAATATCAGCCCGATCAAGAATGGCGAAGGAAAGATCATCTATCACTCCTTTTACATTCTCAAAATTCTAACATTAGAGGAATGGAAGGCCCATCATTTAGGCCTGAAAAATCTTTTGAATAAAAAATAATACAATTATTTTGACTACATTGATGCTTGACATACAACTTTCCTGCATCAAGACAATAATTTCTCCGACTCATGGTTTTGGAACTTCGACAAGAATTTTAAAACTAATTTTCCAAAATGATTCTTAAGGTGGTGGTCCGTTCACGGTCCTCTCTTAGAACTTCTCCCAATCGATCTACAACAGAGTTTTGATTTATTTTTAAAATATTATAAACACTCACCAATTGAAGCTTCTTTTCCTCAATTACTTTGCTTCATAAACAAATTTAAATTACGATGGATTCTTTTGTGGCAATACTCAATAGAAAATGAAGGTCTCACCAGACAGTATTATGTGAAATGGTGGGACAAGTTCAATAGCCAAAAAATAAATACATCCATCAATCAAGAGTTTGCAAAAAACCACTCTAGCCTGAAGCTGGTCAATCCGTTTACCCAGACTCCATTGAGAATAAATGAACCTACTAGCCCAGAACCATAATCAAAATGATCCAAAGAATCCATACCTAAATCAAAACTTGAATCACGACCCTCCTCAAAGGATACATCTAAGGCCACAGAACCAAAATTTAAATCGAAGCAGGAATTTGTCCAAAAATTGCCTCTCCTGCTAGAAGACAATGACGATTCTGACTCTGGATCTTCAATTAAGTCAAATCACCCAATAAAATCAAAATTCTTGAAAGGCCAAAGATCCAAGACTCTCCATCAACAATTGATAGACAATCAAAATTTGAAAGTTCACGCCTTACCCCATGGGCCCATGACGCATTTCAAGACTCACAAGATCCATTCGACAGTACCAATTTAAGCAGTGATGAATAAGATAAAAAGAATAATATTTCTCCCTTAGCAAAATGCCAACAAATAGTACCAAGTAATGCAACACAACCAATGAAGACACATAAATCTGAGATAATAATTACCAAAGAAAACAATTGCTCTATCAAAGTAATGACAATCTCAATCATTTTCAACAAATCATGACAGACACGAAGATCAAGATTTCAATTATCAAGATTCTTTGTAATTTAATCATTGTACTGGTTATCAAATAATTAGACAATTATTTATGTTTTTTACTATTCTTAGTCAAAAGTAGACAAAAATATGCATGTAAAATGTTTTTACTTCTGTAAAATATAATAGTTTAGATAAGTGATGGGTTCCCGGTGAACTTCACTTTCCTTAGCTATAAATAGGCAGCTTCTCCCATTTGTGAATCAAAACTCGTTTTACAACTCTTACTATTTGAGAGCTAAAACTTGTTTTGTAAAACACAACCTTCTTCTTCTGCTCCTCTTTTGTAAATCTTTGTTTTTCTTCAACATAAATTAGTGAGCGGGAGCACTAATTTATTGTTGCCAATAAACTCTGTTTGTGTAAGTTTTTAATCTTACACCCCAATACAGTTTTTGTAATTATTGTTTGTTAATACAATTTTTACTGTTTATCTTCTTGTTTTTTTAATACCCTCTCTTAAATTACTGTTTAATTCCACGCCTCTTGGTATCAAAGCCGAACCTGGTGGGGATAATACTGTTCATTTACTGTTTCTACTTCAATTTCTACATAATAAACTGTTTGCCTCCTATTATGGCTGGTTATTGATATTATTGTTTGCTTATTTGCTTAGATGAATAATTGCTTAAATCTAATCTCACTCTCCGCCCAAGTGACTGGTTATTCTTACAATTGATTATTTATCTGTATTATTTATTTACCTAATCTGTGAATCTGTTTATCAGAGGCTGACGTACCAACTTCTATTTGGTTCGCTTCAGGGACCTAGGTAGGACCTATTAGATACGTAAATCTCGAGGGTAGGGTGGTTGTAGAGGCGAAAGGGAGAATAATGAAGCATAATAGGAGATTGTAGAAGTCAACACAAGGTTAGTAACAAAAAATATAATATGAAATTATCAATAATAAGAATAATTTAGTTAGTTGAGAAATGAGTAGATTATTTAGGAGTAATTATCCTAGTAGTAATAAGTCAACAATAACCTCAATACCTGACATGATGAACATATTGAATTAACAGATGATCAAGTAGATCAAGGGTATGGAATATATCTAAAATCTTCAATAAAAATATTTATAAATCAACATGGTCTGTTGCTTCCTTCAAGCCTCAACATCATGTAAAAACAATTGAAAAAATATATGCTCTTGGGAAAGAGCATGAAACTTGTTAATTACTTTCCTCTGATGCAATAAAGTATCATATTCAAGATGGATATAATTTCCTTCATTTTGGCTTAGTCCAGATTGGAGTTAAAAACTTTCAAGAAGATGCCTAAATACCTCTGTCTTGATAGCCTTGCAAGATGCAAGATTTAAAAATTTTAATGATAGTATTTTAAGAATAATTGAAAACTTTGTAATGGTCCAATCCATTTTGATTATTTCTCTTATCTGTCTGTTGGTTTAGCAGATCTTCATATCTTAAAATAATTAACTTTAAATATTAAAACTAGTGGTTACCAAGTTCTAAAAGGCACCCAACCCTTAGCTTTAGATTCATTACAAAGTAACCAAAACAAATATGAATTTTCAAGTCATCAATAGGAATCTAAAGATCAAACCTTATTGATTCAATATAACCATAGTAATGCCAATATTAGAGTTCCTAAAATAATTAGGTGGTCTGATATTGATTTACCTACAGATTGGATTTTAACTAATGAAAGTCAACCTACTCCAATTCAAAGATCAATTGAAGATATAGGTTACATCTGGCAGTACATGGATGGTACTGTAAAGATTAACTTTCAATTATCTTCTAGTTCTAACCCATAAATTAGGGAGTATAGCCAGTCTAGTACCCCCTGAAATTTCTTTTCTGAATCATCCATCAATAATAATCAAAATCTTAGGATTCAACAATTAGAACAAGAATTAAAAAAAATTACAAATTAAAATTTTAAGACTTAAAGGCATAGCCACAAATTCTCAAGTTAGTAAGCCAATCTTTGATTATAAGTCTGATCAATCTGATGAAGGTGAAGCACCCACTGGATCAGATTTTCAAGGAAGCCTTCATTCTGTCAATCCTCAACTCTTAGTTCTGAATATAGGAACTTTGAGTCAAGAATATAAACCAGATTAGGAAGGTCTAACCCAACACAGTAATGACCCAACTAATCTAGATAGACGTAATAGGTTCAGAGATCCATGTAATATGGATTAAAGAAAAATCATACTTGCTGAATGGAAGGCATTCATGCAAGAATTTAAAATTGGTATATTTTTTCTTGATTATATTGAAGATATTTATGAGAAAAATATCAAAGTAATTTCAAAATATAATTGGGTTAAGGAAGACTCTAATGTAGTATCTACTAGTCATCCTCCTCCAGAAAAAAACATGATTAATCGTAAAAATTCTTTAATCACTGCTTCTCCTTTCAAAATTACGAAGGAAGAAGAACCAAACAAAAAAGTAGTTGAACAACTCAATTTTACTAACCAGAGTCTAATTACAACAAGTAAATAATTAGACAAGATTCAAAATAAGGTTGATATTCTTAATGAACCTAAACCTAAGGAATCACTGAAAGAATTTTTTTAATAAATCTTTGAGATAAAACCACTTTAAAAATTACTCCAATTAATAAAAAGATTGATAAGATGATTAATGAATAAACAAATAAACCCATCGAGTCGTCTTCCTCTGTTAAGGCTATCAACGAAGACGATAATTCAGAATCTGAAACTAAGTCTGAAAAGATTGATAAAGTATTTCAAGAATTAAAAGTAATTAACCAATATGATAATTTAGATTCAGATAGCCATAGGTCAGAATCAACCTATGAATCATCTACTATAAGTGAATTTTCAAATATTAAGCATATTGAAAAAACATTTAAGAATTTAGAAATTAATAAGTTAGAAAAGAAAGGGCATAAGAAACTCATGCCTCATGATATTCAAATTACTAAATCATCTATTCTTAATCAATTTTTTGATTCTGCAGAAAAATTATATGAATAGAATATTGATGGTCTTTCTATACAAGAAGTCCTCAATAAATTACAACACATGACAATGGTAGCTAACAGCTACATTACCACCCACAATATACTTCATGAAAAAGTAATAAATCTTCTAGTCATAGGATTCACATGAATGCTCCATTCATGGTGGGAAAAATATCTCACAGAAGAATCCAAAATTTTCATTCTTTCAGCAGTAAAGATTGATACAGAAGAAAACCCAATTATTGGAGAAAATCAGGAAACAACCTGATGGAATTCATACACTCATTTATACAATAATTGAACACTTCATTGGTACTCTAAGTAATATTACTTCGCGTATTCGTGATCAATTAACAAATCTTAGGTGTCCAACCTTAAGTGATTTTAATTGGTATAAGAATATATTCTTATCTAGAGTAATGTCAAGGGACGATAGTAATCAACTCTTTTGGAAAGAAAAACTTATTAATGGATTACCTAATATCTTTGCGCATAAAATAATGACAGTCCTTAGTAATGACCTAGAAAATATAGACTATGATAGTCTAACCTATGAAACAATAATTACTATAATACAAAAAGAAGTATTAAAAATGTTTCCTGACATGAAAATCAACAAACAAATTAAAAAAAGAAAGCAAAATTGTTAAATATGAGTTAGATAATTTTTGTCAGCAATATGGTTTACCCTCTATTGCTCCTTCTCAGAAAAATAAGAAAAATTCCCATTTAAATCCTCGAAGGTCTCAAAGCCCTATAAGAAAAATTACCACAAAGATAAGAATAAAAGTTCTGATTAAAAATTTCTAAGAATAAAAATTTTGGTAAACATTTATCTAGGAATAACAATTATTCCAGAAAAAGGTTCTAATAAAAAATTTGATAAAAGCAATATTACATGTTTTAAATGTGGTCAGAAATGTCACCTTTCAAATACTTGTCAAGTTAAGAATAAAATTAATCAATTAAAAATTTCTGAAGAAGATAAACAAGAATTGTTTAGAATCTTAGAAACAATAGATTATTATGATAGTGAATATTTAGGAGAATATGAAACCCATGAGTCCTCTGAATCTGACTCCTCAAGTTCTGACAGTGATTTCCCTAACATCATTATAGGGTGTAGGGATAGTTGTTGTCAAATGATTAATGTTTTAAATAAAAATGAAGAAGAAGAATCCCTCTTGTTAGATTTAATTTGTAAAATTGAAAATCTAGAATTAAAACAAGAATACCTTGAAAGACTTAAAAAGGTAATTGTGGAGAAAGAAAATATTAAGTTTAATAATAATAATACTGCAAGTCATTCACAAACCCTTGAAAAATTCAATAGGGTAAAAGAGAAAGAAAATGAAGTTACCTTACAGGAACTTCAAAAGGAAATTGAAAATATCAAACTTGAAATAAAATATTTGAAGAATTCAAACACTGAAATTAAAGAAGAATTAAATCTTTTAAAAATAGAGAAACTAATCAGTAAACAAGAATTTAGTGAACCAAGTAAATTATTAATTTCTGATAATGAGGTTGAAGAACCTATTAACTGTCAACATGATGAACATTTCATCCAAATACTTAATCACATAAAAATTAAAAAATGACACATAATGGTGAGGATAATTATTCAAAATTTTGATTTCACAACAATAGTTCTTGTGGATTCAGGAGAAGATTTGAATTGTATGCAAAAAGGAGTAGTTCCAACCAAGTACTTTAAGAAAACAAAAGAATCTTTGTCTTCAGCTAATGGTATCGGTATGCATATCAATTATGAAATACCCACAGACCATATTTGCCAAGACAATGTATGTTTCAAAACATCATTTGTCTTAGTAAAAAATATGACTGACAAAATTATCTTAGGTTTATCATTCATTGCTCCGTTATACCCGTTTTCAACAGAGTATGATAGAATAATTACCTATGTCACTAAAAAACCTATAAAATTTAAATTTCTTTCTTTTCCTCATAATGAAAAATTAAAAACTCGAGAAGAAAAATCCATTTCTAATTCAACAATCTTATTTCTTGTAAAAAAAAATAATTATCCTTTTTACAAAATGAACTAAAATTCAATAGAATTGAAGAACAATTTCAGAGTCCTATTTTTCAAAATAAAATTAAAATATTTGAACAAAAAATCTGTAAAGAATTATGTTATGATATTCTCAATACTTTCTGGCACAGAAAGCATCATACTGTTAGTCTTTCTTATATTAAGGGATTTGATGAAAATAATATCCTAACAAAGACAAGGCTAATTCAGATGAATTCTAAAATGCCTGAGTTCTGTAAAAAGAAAATTACAGAACTTCTTAATAAGAATATCATTAGAAGGAGCAAGTCTTCTTAGTCCTGCTTGGCCTTTTATGTCCAGAAGGCTAGTGAAATTGAACGAGAAATTCCTCGTTTAGTAATCAATTATAAGCCCCTTAATAATGTTTTGGAATTGATAAAATATCCAATACCAAACAAAAGAGATTTAATAAGTAGACTTGGAGATGTAGTAATATTTTCTAAATTTGATATGAAATCTGGATTTTAGCAAATTCAGATAAATGAAAGCGATAAATATAAAACAAAATTTGTAACAACATTTGTCCATTATGAGTGAAATGTAATGCCTTTTGATCTTAAAAATGCTCCTAGTGAATTTCAAAATATAATGAATGAAATCTTTAATCAATTTACTGATTTCTCAATTGTTTACATTGACGATGTACTCATTTTCTCAAAAATAATAGAGCAACATTGTAGACACCTTGAATCATTTGTTAGGATAATATAACAGAATGGTTTAGTTATCTCTGCAAGCAAAATTAAATTATTTCAATATAAGGTTAGATTCTTAGGATTTGAAATACACCATTCTATAATCAAGCCAAATGATAGAGTAATACAATTTGTTGACAAATTTTCCAATGAAATTCTAGATAAATCACAGTTGCAATGATTTCTAGGATATTTAAATTACATATCTGACTTTTACGATAAAATGAGAGTTGACTGTAAGCCTCTCTTTGACAGGCTTAAAAAGAACCCCCCTTCATGGTCAGCTATCCATACTGATTTAATCAAACGAATTAAGGCTCATGTCAAGACACTTCCTTGTCTTGGCATTCCTACTGATAATTCATTTAGAGCTGTCCAAACTGATGCCTCTTAAATTGGATATAGAGGTATCTTGTTATGAAAATTTTTTCCAGTATCACCTGAACAAATTGTTAGGTTTATATCTGGAACATGGTCTCAATCACAAGTTAATTACAGTACAATTAAGAAGGAAATCTTACCTGTTGTATTATGCATACAGAAATTCCAAGATGACTTGTTGATTCAGAAATTTTTGTTAAAAATTGACTGTAAATCTGCTAAGCATGTTCTAGAAAAGGATGTTAAAAATATAGCCTCCAAACAGATTTTTACTAGATGACAGTCCATACTTACTATTTTTGATTTCGATATTGAATATATTAAAGAAATTAATAATTCAATTCCTGACTTTTAACCTGTAAATTTTTGTAAGGGCAACATTATGATGGGATCTAGGCCCCAGGCCTCAAAGCACGGAACTAAAAGGGAACCTTTAGTCCCACAATTAGCCCTTAAGGCCCAGATTAAAGAGGTGTCCTCTACTCTTAACCAAACGACAGTACTTAGATCCATCAGACCCAACTACCAATCAGCCATGGTCAACCAATTTGACTCATTCGTAATTTCTTAGCCCTTTGATGCCTATTATCAAATCAACCAATTACAAAATACGGAAAATCGTCTCCTTATATTCACAAAAAAACCAAGTATGAATCTTTTTCATATTGAGCTCCCATTCACTTATCTGAAAAATCCTGCTGAAATAGCAAAAGCACATTTTCTTCCTGATTTTCATTTTGTCCCTGGATACAGAGACAAAAATCTCAGTTTCTATAAAGACATTCTTTTAGAAATTAAATCTGTAAATATCAGCTCAATCAAGAATAGAGAAGGAAAGATCATCTATCACTTCTTTTACATTCTCAAAATTCTAACATGAGAGAAATGGAAGGCCCATCCTTTAGGCTTGAATTTTTTTTTAAATAAAAAATAATACAATTATTTTGACTACATTTATGCTTAGCATACAATTTTCCTGCTTCAAGACAATAATTTCTCCCACTCATGGTTTTCAAATTTTGACAAGAATTTTAAAACTAATTTTTCAAAATGGTTCTTAAGGTGGTGGCCCGTTCACGATCCTCTCTTAGAACTTTTCCCAATCGATCTACAACAGAGTTTTGATTTATTTTTAAAATATTATAAGCCCTCACCAATGAGGCTTCTTTTCCTCTATTACTTTGTTTCATAAATAAATTTAAATTACCATGGATTCTCAGGTGGGAATACTCAATAGAAAATGAAGTTCTCACCAGACAGTATTATGTGAAGTGGTGGGACAAGTTCAATACCCAAAAAATAAATACATCCATCAATCAAGAGTTTGCAAAAAATCACCCTAGTCTGAAGCTGGTCAATCCGTTTACCCAGGCTCCATTGAGAATAAATGAACCTATTAGCCCAAAACCACAATCAAAATCATCTAATTCATCCAAAAAATCCAGACCTAAATCAAAACCTGAATCACGATTCTCCTCAAAGGGTAAATCTAAGGCCACAAAATCAAAATCTAAATCAAAGCAGGAATTAGTCCAAAAATTGCTTCTTCTGAAGACAGTGACGATTATGACTCTGGATCTTCGGTTGAGTCAAATCACCCAATAAAACCAAAATTTCAGAAAGGCCAAACATCCAAGACTCTCCGTCAACAATTGACAAACAATCAAAATTTGGAAGGACGCGTCTTACCCTAATGGGCCCATGACGCATTTCAGGACTTACAAGATCCATTCGACAGTACCAATTTAAGTAGTGATGAATAAGATCAAAAGACGAATATTTCTCCCTTAGCAAAATGCCAACAAATAGTACCAAGTAATGCAACACAACCAATGAAGGCACAAAAATCTGAGATAGCAATTATAAAAAAAAAATAGTGACCCTGTCAAAGTAAATGACAGTCTCAATCATTTTCAACAAATCATGACAGACACGAAGATCAAGATTTTCATTATCAAAATTCTTTTTAATTTGTCATTTTATAATCATTGTACTAGTTGACAAATAGTTAGACAACTATTTATGCTTTTTACTATTCTTAGTCAAAAGTAGACAAAAGTAGGCATGTAAGATATTTTTACTTCTGTAGAATAAAATAGTTCAGGTAAGTGATAGTTTTCCGGTGAACTCCACTTTCCTTAGCTATAAATAGATAGTCTCTTCCATTAGTGCATCATAACTCATTTTACAACTCTTATTATTTAAGAGCTAAAACCTATTTTGTGAAACAAAGCTTTATTCTTCTCCTCTTTTGTAAATCTTTTAATACAGTTTTTAGTTTAACTGTTTGTTAATACAGTTTTGGTTGTTTATCTTCTTGCTTTATTAATACTCCTTCTCTAAATTACTGTTGATTCTGCGTCTCTTGGTATCAGAATCAAACCTGATAGGGATAATACTGTTCATTTATCGTTTCTATTTCAATTTCTGCATAATTAAACTGTTTGCCGCCTATTATGGTTGATTATTGATATTATTGTTTGCTTATTTGATGAATATCACACAGAAATGATAAAAAAAGATGCAACGAATAAATTAATAAGCCATGCTCTTCCAGACAATAAATTTCAGGGAGAAAGAGAACCTCGTGGTGGGGGAGGGGGAGTTAGTGAGAGCCTCAGCCTACTGCTGATAATTTACAATGCTCAAGACCCATAACCCAGCACAAAAGAGGCTAGATCAAACATGGGTGTACTAGGTACTAAGTAACCAATCTCCAAAGGGGAAGAAGGTAAGCTCCAGAGTCGGCTATCATCCAGTCACAAGATCGAGACAGAGCATAGAATTTGTTATTTGTTAATGAACTTTCCATTACTGTGTTGTTACACTCTTAGCGAGATTTCGAGGCTGATCAACATTAAAACCTCTAAGCACGGTGAGATGATATGCCAATAACTGCAGCCGGAAAAAGATCAATATGTCAACTAAAACTACACCAATGCAAGATTATTAATAGAAATCGCTAATTCTATGTGTAAACTTGAAAATTCATTTCAGTCACACTGCACTGCGTGAAATATTATCACCAAGGTAGAGTTTAATCTAGTGTGGCAAAAAGGATGTGGAGAAATCTAGCATATTCTGAAGTGTTAAAGAGTAGTAGTACCTGTAGTGGAATTATATTAATTACAGGTTGAAGACAATCTTCAACTGCCGGAACTTCGATTACTCTACAAGAACCCCCGGGACATACAGATGCAGCATCGCCTTTAGAACACATCACTATTAGGCGACCTTTTCGGGCATGAAGTTGCTGAATAACCGACTGCTGCTTGCTGTAAACACAGTAGAAGTTAATCAGACGCTACTTAAATATTTTGGACCATGAAACTGTATCAGAAGACAATATAACGAACCTGTAGCAAGCATCACGAGTAGCAAAAACAAAAATGGGGAGATTTTCATCAACCAAAGCTAAGGGACCGTGTTTCATTTCACCAGCAAGAATTCCTTCACTGTGCATGAGTGCTACTTCTTTTACTTTCAGAGCACCCTCTAGAGCTGTAGCATAGTTGTATGCTCTCCCGAAAACAAGAAGTGATTGCTCAGCAATCAATAGTTGTGCAAGATCTTTCATTTCCTGATCAAGTTTCAACACCTCTCTGGCTTTGTCTACAAGAATGTTGAAGGAACATTAGGCTATGTATGGATCATGGAAAATAGGTTGGAAAGAAAAATGAGAGGAAATGTAAGTGGAATTAAAGGCAAAGGGAATGGAATTATTAATATAGTAAGATTTATTCATATAACTATTTTCCTCAACATATTCTAAAGGCTCCAAACATGGAAATGCAATCTTTCACATCTTCCTTTCTTTTCCCTACTAATTTCCAAAATCCAAACATAACCTTATTGATTTCTCATCAGAAAACAGCAAGTAGAAGATATACAATGAGACTGGAAAGAAAAAAACATTTGTTTAAGCTTACTAGGCAAGTCAAATAAACCATCTATGATAGCCTCTCTTCTTGCTTGATTGGAAATTGTGTCACCTCCAATTGCTAGAGCCATCATAGCCATCACAACTATTTGACTTGTGTATGCCTGTTAGTGGTGGTGAAAACGTTGTGAGCAGAGAATGAATTACTGATGGAAAAATATTAACAGGGCTGGAGCAACTTTACCTTAGTACTTGCTACGCCTATCTCACAGCCAGCATTTATATGAATTCCACAGTGAGTATTCCTGGCTATCGCACTACCAACTGTATTTGTAATGCCTACGCATAATGCACCATTTTCTAAGGCATATTCCAAAGCAAGTAGTGTATCTGCTGTTTCACCGGATTGGCTGACAAAAACGGCTGTATCCTCTCTGTATATTGGTCCTTGTCGATCCAATAAATCACTAGCAATTTCCATTGTAACAGGGACACCTAATATTTGACGTGAATGTAAATCCAAATACCAATACAATCTATTTTTCTAACTGGAGGGATCAAGTTACAGTAAAACTGTTGCATACCAGATAGTTCTTCTAGAATAGGTCTTGCAGCTAAAGCAGCATTATAGCTTGTTCCACAACCAATAAAAACAATCCTTCTGCTGCGCCTGATTGTTTTAAGGTGATCCTTCAGTCCACCCAAAAGAACAGTTTTGGCTCTGCAAGAGCCTCCACGTATAAGTCTCCCCCTCATTGTAGTTGTTAGAGATTCTGGCTGCTCATGGATTTCTTTCTGCATATAATGCTCATATTTTCCTTTATTTATTTGCTCAACTTCCATCTCAAGAACAGATAATGCGCGTTGCACCGATGCAGGTCTAGAAAGGGAACCATCATGGTTTCCCTTGCTATTGTCAAACTTCAGAATAGATACACCTCCATCCTACACCAAATACCATGGTTGAGAAAATACAATAACTTCATAAAGCTTATACTTTTTATTTTTCTTTCTAGGTTATGAGGTGAGGACTCTTATGCTCTCATCCTTTTTTCACATCTTTGTTTTAGTTCCCTAAAAGATAATAGTAAAGAAAGCTTATAAAGAGATAAGCCCCTAGGACCCTCTAGCATAACAAAGCTGAACTTAACTAGGGTAAACTGGTAAAGTCAAACAACAAGGATAAAACAAGAAATATAGATCCTGCCTAATCTGCAACTCGTTTATATAGCTTCGAGTGGCGGTAGTTTTAAATGTGGTCAACATGCATACCCTTGATGCTTAATTTGGGAGTTATAGTTGTTAGGCAGGAGTAAAGAGCAATTCATTTTGACTAGAATACACAAAATGATTAATTAGACTGTAAACTTTCACACATGTCAAGAGGCCATGAAAATATTTGGTCCAACTTTAGCAGCTTAATATATGTTGGTGCATCTGATCGATCAGAATTTTAAAATTTCTGAATTTTGAATTTGGAATACGAAGTAACTGGCTTCTACATAAACCAAAATAGTGTGCGATCTCGTTTCGTGTGTGTAACAAAAAATAGAGTGCGGACTATAGCACTCTTGTGTGTGTGTGTGAAGGGAGGGAGGGAGGGAGGGAGGGAGGTATAGGGTGAGGCTGCATGAAGTGAAAGGGGGAATTAGGGTAAATGGGCTATATATAGAAGNCTGCATTGGCATCACTGGATAAGAAAAGCTCTTTGGGATGCCCACTCTTTGATAGAAACTTGTCATCGTTAAATGACAGTCCATTATTAACATCTTCAGCTAAATCCTAACAATAACATGTAAAGGACGAAGATTAGAGAAAAGGAAAATATCAAATGAACACACAAGATTTTGAATCCTATTAACTCATCGACAATAACCATTTCAAAGAGCCGCATGGCACTTTAGATGGCTTTCACTGCAACCAACTATACTACCAATATAGTATACAAAAGAGACTGAAAGATTAAGCATATTAGAGTTCCATTTCAAAGGACAATTCCAAAAAGCTTAGAGCAACAATTATTTCTCTTGTTATACTTGCAATGAAATCACCAACCTTGCCTATTTTTTTTATAGGTATCCAACCATGCCTATTAGTTAGATTTTACCGAGGACTGTGATAAATCCTGAATTGCTTACATAACGTTCCGCAATTTTGTCATGCTCAACCAAACACATCCTAAGATAAATCTCATGTTCATAATTAAAAACATATAAAATCAAGCTGTATTAATAATAATATATGCTATGCAAAATCATTGCTATTTGAAGATCCAACTTTTCTAAACTAGTCATACATATGAACCAACTTACTTTAACTCCGAGTATCAATGGGCTGCCCCGTTTGCAAGCAATCAATTCATTTGGATAATGTCTGCTTTTGAAAATAAGGGCATAGGCTCCTTCAAGATGCCTCATAACTTCAAGCACAACTTGACTAAATGTGACAGTCTGATCACCTGCATATACATTACAATGACCCCCTTGTTATTCTTTACATACTTAAGCAGAACAAGTATGAGGGAGTAACTCCAATTACATCAATGCTCCGTCTTTAGCAAGTAAGATAGAATATGAGTAAGTCAGCTAGATTTCAAAAGGTAAGAGAATGTGTGATTAGACTTTAATGATAAAAAGTAGCTTAATTTACTCGAAATCCGACCAAACAAAATCTCTTTGCATAGAAGAATGTAATGACAATCCTCAGCTGAAGAGTTCCAGAATATATTATAACGAGTCATTGCCTCATTGGCCAGCCCAAATCTAAGATCAAGAGCACATGAAATGCTTTATCATAAGTTTGCTTATATGCTACAGCCTACATGTATAGTAAAAGTGGAGCTCACAATGGCACGACAAAATATTTAATTTTTGATTCAGTTTCATTTAGTTAAATCCCTTCAGAAGCGATTTGTTTTAATGTTCTATTACAACATTCCGAGCTATGACTTTCTTATTATTGGTTTTTGTTTTTTTCCTATTTAGTGAAGGATAATATTGAACTGACTTTTTCCAACTAAAGGCATTCTCTAAAAGTCATGCTCCCCACTTACTCTTCAAAACTCGTTTCTTTTACTCCAATCATTCTTGATTTACAGAATTTTACACTTTGACATAACATCTTAAGATCAAATATATATAATATTTCAAATATAAAACAATGTAATTGTAAATCTAAAGAACGTCTATTTGACGAGGATTCTTATGAAAATTTCCAGGCAGCAAGGTAATGCTATTCCATTTAGCTGCAAAATCTCCTCTTAGGAGCTCTAAAGCTATTGTCTTATTGGCTCGTTAATATACTCCATGAATTGCAGACTGTAAAACCCTCAGTTCAACTGTAAAAAACATTTCAACTTGGAGAATGTCCGATTGACTTAGCTATTGGCAGAGGGCTTTACCTTCTTCATTTGCTTTATCGAAAACAAATTTCGCAAGCTTCGGAATAACTTCTGTATCTGTTTCTGACTCAAAGGTGAAACCATGCCGTATTAGTGTTTGCTTTAAGACCTGATAGATATGAAATCATTACAGGAAGCACTTCAGCAAAATCCGATCGATGATCCGAGAACAGTTCATTTTTGTAGAATAAAGGCACTGTTCGATAGTAATGTTCATTTTAAAAAAATAAAATCAATTTGAAGGCAATTATAAATCCTACTGCTATGAACATTACTCTATTATCAGCCAAGCCTCAAACAGAAGATGAAAACCAATAACTCATAAGAACATAAAATAGAAAAGAGTACAGGATGATGAAGAAAACCTCATAATTAGTAATAACACCATTGTGAACGACCAAGAACTCATTTCCAGCACCAGAGGTTTGAGGATGACTATTCCTGGGAGCAGGCTCTCCATGAGTTGCCCATCGCGTGTGTGCTATTCCAGCATGAATGGAGAACGATTCCTCCAAATTCAGATCTGTTTCAGCCACATCTGAAAATTATACAATCACCATTAATCCTAAAAAACACCATCCCACTTCAAGTACTCATGCAAGAAATGAACTTCAGAAAATGGATAAGATTACTATTATATAGCACTAGTACACACCCACACCTTACAACTCACTTTCACCCAAAGCAGACAGAAAATAGCTTCTGGAAAGATGATCCAGAACATTTTGCTTTACTATCAATTATGTTTACTTGGTCGTTATTTAATACTGAAAACAAAGAACTTTTGAACTAAGAATTCAAGTAATATAATTGAGATGGAGTTCCTATATTCGTATCACGTACATACAATCCTGAACCCAATTATCAAACATACATTTCTTTTCGAAGATGCCAACAACATCCAAGATGAATAAAGGTGTACATGGTTTTATTGGTGAGAATTTCCAATAAAGAAGGGGGCTCTGAGGAGTAAGGCATCATGCTTGCTTCGTCTGGAAAGTGTAAAACTTGTTCACTATCAGAAACCAGTAGCAGTTGTACTGGTTAAACAATCTAATTTTTATCTTTACAAAGAGAGGGGGGAAATTAAAAATAAAAATAAAAAATCACTCTGCTTTTATTTTCGTCATTTTTTTAAAACCTCGTGTCTAGAGGACTAACGGTTGGTAATGACCAGGCTGGCATTGTCAGACACCAGCGCGCCAAAACACATGATTTCCCATGATCGCGCGAACCGAATAACTGAATAAAACCGGATAACATAAAAAGATTAATTAAATATTAATAATTCTTGTAATCTAATTTAATTGGATCAGTAAATATTGAAATAGAAAAGCGATCGAGCGGCAGCGGAATGAGCCAATTCGATTCCCGAACCTAAATAACTCAACGAGTGGACCAGAAATCACTGTCTCTCCCGATTCTGATTCATATTGTTCTCTATTCATTTACTTTTCCCACGCTTTCACGTCATCCACCGTAATTAAAATTTGAAATCTGGAAATGAAAAATTGAAAAAAAAAACACGAAATCGCAAAGGAATAGTGAACTTACCTAGGTAGACGGATTTTACGAGAGACTCAATGTTCCCTGCCTGGCGAAACACAAGGGGAGGAGGAGGAAGAAGAAGATCGAGGGGGAGAGAATTGCAGGATGACTGAGGAAAGTTTAGATCCCGAGAAATTTCGGAAGAAGTAGCAGACGAAGAATCAATGGAGATTCCAGCGGAATCATAGCCTCTGTACTCCAAGCGACGAAGCCCATTGAATAGAACCTGTAGAATATAGCGCCTCTCTCGGCCGACGTTGTAATTCAAATACGCAAATATCCCACACATTTCGCTCTCTCTATCTTTCTCTCTCTAAAACTCAGCGTGTGTCTGTATGAAGCTTTCTTCGAAGTGAAATCTGGTATTTGGGCT
Source organism: Datisca glomerata (assembly GCA_003255025.1). NCBI lineage: Eukaryota > Viridiplantae > Streptophyta > Magnoliopsida > Cucurbitales > Datiscaceae > Datisca > Datisca glomerata. The sequence continues at coordinate 494,272 of QANY01010015.1, forward strand.
CTGGTTTTCGGCTTTGGGTTTAAGGATCGGGGGAGAGAGAAGGTGGGAAGTTTGACCTTTGACTTTCTTGAGTTTTATGCTTTTTTCTTTTTATCCGACTGAGTTTTCCATTTAAAATAGTTAGTTCGAGAATGGTACACTTTTATTTGCCATTATTAAGGCTATTTGTGTCTTTTCGAAAGGCATCAGATCTATTCATGTGGCAATTGACGATTGGTCATTAATCATACGAATGTAAAGTGATTCTTTGAGTAATCCTTCTACGTCAACGAAAATCAATTTTTAAATTATCAACTGACTTGTCCATCAATCAATCTGTCAAGGTATTCAAATTCATTCAAGTGTTTTATAATATCAAATTATAAATGTTTGACCGTTATTTTATCACTTAAAATTTAATAAAAAATATTATTTTTAATAAAAAAAAGACATAATATAACATGAGGATAAAAATTTTTTCTATAACCATTTGACCAGTTATTCATGGTCATGTAAAGTGATTCATTTGAGTTGTTAAAAAAATAATTACTTGACACCATCTCTCATTGACCTTAGAGAAACTTAGAACCGACCCCAAATACAAAATGTGAAACGTTTGGCTCAAGTCAGTTGAACCCACCCTTCTATAGCTTGTGTGGGTTTGTTACTAGGGTCAAATCCTGATATTATTTTAAATATATGTTGATAAGTTATTTTTGATAATTTTTATTATAAAACTTAACGTCTAAATATGTTCAATCAAGTCTTATAAGGATCATCTAAACCATCTACAATCCAGTTCGTTTTTTGTGCTGCCGACCCTCTCTCCCCCTATTTCATTTTGGTTGAGCTCAACATGCCTAAGAACGGGCCTATTTAGGCAATTCAACATGCAGACTAGTCTAATTGTCACATCTAGCACCATATTGCTCACTAATGCTAACATTTGCCCGTGTATGAGGTCGTACATCATGTGTAAAATGAAAAAAAATTAATGAGGATTCAAACACATTTTGAATTATAACATGAATGTGCAGTTTCACAAATGCCAATCTATAGTGATGCACTATTTGTATAAAATTCTATTTTGTTGTGATTTGGAACCTTCTTGACACATGTTTCCTATCTTGGAAAAGTAAGAGGAAGAAAGGGAGTGATTTTTACGTGATATGTGCTTAAAAGTTTACTATCAAAAAATAAAATATTGTTTTTTTTTTAATTTTACAACTAACTTCTCCTATGTAGTTTTTGTTAAAATATGTTCATAAAGTAGCGTGTAATAACTATTTATTTATATTTAGTTATCTCTCAGACACTTGTATTACTGAATTTTTTGAATAAATTAAAAATTTTATTTTAAATTAAAACGTGTTTATAAATTACTGAAGTCTTGAAACTATTGTCAACAAAAGAAGAGTGAAGACATAAGCGCCTCCGGACGAACTCTTTTGAAATAGTTCAGAACGATATTCACAGTCTTAGAATCGACTGGACAATTGAATCCGATTACGACTGTTAGGTTGAATCGTTGGATGTCAGTTTTGGGGTATAAGAGTGGAAACTCAAATGGTTAATCTAGACATGTTATGAACATGTTGAATAGACCGGTAACAAATTATTTTAGAGCCCAAAACCGTTTACCTAGCTCTAAATTTAATTCTTACACCTTAAGGGTATTTTCATAATTACCTTAATCCTGAGGTGAATACGTAACTTGACTTGGTTAGTTGCAATCTTTGATATGTCAAATGAGTGAGTTCGAATTGACGGACAATAACTTGGCTGTTGGGATTGTAATTTAATTAAGTATGGAGTTGCGTGATTCACGGATATGAAAATTCATGGTTGGATTGTGAAAGTAACAATATCACCTTATTTTTTTATTGATGAGTGTGTGAATAAATTAACTTGACCAACTCACTATAATGTCTTTCTTATTCACAGTCAATAAATGAGTTAAAAAAATAATAACAGGAGGGGCAAAATAGTAATTTTATATTCCGCTCTTGTTACGGATATTCACGATGGATATCATGTTAAAATATTATGCAGACCGTGAAAATAAAAAGAGTTTATTTACACCAACAGAAAATGCAGTTTGCATGAATCGAGAGTTGATTCGACATCGAGCCTATAGTAGAGTCATACGATATCAGGATTAAATAGATCAAAAATTTATGGAGATAAATTCACCGGGTATTTGAATCCTAAGCTTTGTTCATGTGATTTTGTTTTGTCTCAAAAATAGCTTAGAGAACAGGAATAGAAAAATGAACTAAGTTGGACGAAAATGTGTTTTAGTGCCAAAGTATATTTCCTACACCTAATTGTGATAGGTGATATCACTTAAGTTGGTTGGGTGTAATTTTGCGTGATGCTTATTATATCTCGAGTTTTGAAAATAATTTGATTTCTATTGGTGCATTAATTGAGCAATGATTTGATCTAAAATGCATTGATAAATATATTGGTATTTTTAAAAATAAATGTTTAAGTACTATCGCACGAATGATAAATAAATGGTAACACGTAAAACCTATAGTATCCATGATTTTTTATATTGAAGTGAATATCGATTCACATAGGGATAGTAAAAAGTTAAAGTATGACTCAACCGATCTAACATATCTGTGGCACTTACGTCTTGGACATATTAACCTAGACAAGATTGAAAGATTTGTGAATGATGGTCCTTTGCAATATTTAAGTGTGGGTCCACTACCCACATGTGAACCCTGTGTAAAATGCAAAATGACCAAGAGGTCTTTTTCACCAAAAGATGAGAAGAGCCATTCAATATCTTGAACTCATACATAGTGACGTACGTGGACCATTGAATATCCAAGCAAGAAGAGATTTTGAATACTTCGTAACCTTCACTAACAACTACACGCGTTTTTGTCATGTTTATCCAACGCATCAAAAGTCTGAAACTTTTGAAAAGTTCAAAGAATATAAGAGCTTGGTTGAAAAGCAATTAGAAAAAAAATTAAAACACTACGATCTGATTGTGGTGGAGAGTACTTGCTAGGAGAGTTCCAGGACTTTCTTAAGGAAGAATATATTATCTCAGCTTACAACACTTGGTACGCCACAACAAAATGGTGTGTCAGAGAGAAAAAATCAAACTCTGATGGATATGGTTAGATCCATGATGAGTTACTCATCCCTCCCAGATTCGTTCTGAAGATATATCTTACTAACAACGACATATATTCTAAACCAAGTTCTGTCAAAGACGGTGCCTAGTACACCATATGAAAGATGGTATGGGGGAAGTCGTCCGTTCACCATTTTAGAATAGGGGTTGCCCATCACATGTTCTAAGACCGAAGATAGGCAAGTTGGCCAGTCGTTTAAAATTGTGCATGTTTGTAGGATCTCCTATGGGAACGAATGGATATATCTTCTACAGAACGACTGGCAAGAAAACATTCGTTAGCACGAATGCTCATTTTCACGAAAAAGATTATATTAAAAGTGTATAGCCGAGAAGCACAGTTGTGCTAGAGGAATTATTGAGTGGAAGAACACCGACTCTCCAATAAGAAATTGTTTATGATTCAATAGTTGAAGAACCATGACAGAAGGCAGAGACTATGGAGCCTCACCGTAGTGGGATAGTTGTGAGACAACCTGAAAGGTACATGTCCTATGGAGAAGCTTTGACAGCTGTCTCAAACAAGGACCTAGATGAATTGATCTCTTACTCGGAGGCCATGGATGGTCCTGAAGCAAAATTATGGCAGGAAGCCATGAACGTTGAGATATATTTGATGTACTCAAATGGAGTCTGAACACTTGTAGATCCTCCTGAAGGGATAAAACCCGTAGGATGCAAATGGATCTATAAGAAGAAAAGAGGTCCAGATGGGGATGTAGAGACATTCAAATCTAAGCTAGTAGCCAATGGCTACACCCAAAAGGAAGGTATAAACTATGATGATACCTTCTCACCGGTAGCCATGCTTAAATCCATCTAAATCTTTTTGTCCATTACTGCTCCCCTTGATTATGAAATCTGGTAAACAGACGTCAAGACTGCCTTTCTGAATGACAATCTTGAAGAGTACATTTATATGGTTATACCAGAGGGGTTCATGGAAAAAGGCCAAGAGGGTAAAATTTATGAACTGTAGAAGTCTATTTATGGACTTAAGCAAGCGTCACGGTCATGGAATATTATATTCGACGAAACTATTAAGAACTATGATTTTGAACATTTGATAGATGAACCCTGTGTGTATAAGCTGATACACGAAGGGAAGATGATTTTTCTAGTCTTGTACGTATATGATATTCTACTAATTGAGAATGATGTAGAAAAATTGTCTGATGTCAAGTTTTAGCTTGCAAAGAAATTTGACATGAAGAATCTCAAAGAAGGTGTATTTGTCTTAGGTATTCAGATCTTTTGAGATCAAAAGAACAAACAATTAATATTTTCTTAAGCATCTTATATTGATAAGGTGTTGAATCGCTTCGGTATGTAAGACTCCAAGAAGGGATTTCTTCCCTTTAGACATAGAGTCAACCTCTTCAAAGAGTAATCTCTGAAGACTTCTCAAGATGAGGAAGACATGAGAAGGATATCCTATGCATCAGCCGTAGGAAGCCTCATGTAAGCGATGCTTTGCACTATACCTGATATTTGCTATGTCGTGGGCGTAGTAAGTTATTTCCAATCTAATCCTGAAATCAAGCATTGAAATGATGTTAAACATATTCTTAAGTATCTTTGGAGAACAAGGAATTACATACTTGTGTATTCAGGTAGTTATTTGAATATGACGGGGTATACAAATTCAGATTTTTAAGTTGATAAGGACTCTAGGAGGTCCACTTCAGGATCGGTGTTCATCCTGAATAGTAGAGCAGTTGTATGGAGAAGTATCAAGCAATCTTACATTGCTGATTCTACCATGGAAGCTGAATATGTGGCAGCTTGTGAAGCTGCAAAGGAGGTTGCATGGCTCAGGAAGTTCTTAAAGACTCTGGAAGTTGTTCCAGATGCTGACAAGCCCACGACACTTTATTATGATAATAGTGGGGCTGTAGCAAATTCTAAGGAACATAGAAGTCATTAGAGAACCAAACACAAAGAACATAAGTATCACCTGATTAGAGAAATTGTTCGGTGTGGAGATGTTGTGGTTGCACATAGTTCGACGGTCAACAACCTGGAAGATCCATTCATGAAGTCTTTGAGCAGTAAAGTTTTTTGTGGTCATCTGGAGGGTTTGGGGATAAGAGATTGTACACGTCTACTTTAGTCCAAGTGAGAGATTGTTGGAATATATCCATAAAGTAGCGTGTAATAATTATTTATTTGTATTTAATTATTTCTCATACATTTGTATTACTTACTTTTTTATGAATAAATTGAAAGTTTTATTTTAAATTAAGACGTGTTTATAAATTACTCAAGTCCTTGAACTATTGTCAACGAAATAAAAGTGAAAACAGAAGCGTCTCCAGACGAACTCTTCTTAAATAGTTTAGAACGATATTTACAGTCTTAAGATTGACTGGACAATTGAATCTAATTACGACTGTTAGGTTGAACCGTTGGATGTCAGTCTTGGAGCATAAGAGTGGAGACTCAAATATAAACCTAGACATGTTATGAACATGTTGAATAGACCGATAATAAATTAGTTTGGAGCCCAAAACCGTTTACTTGACTTTAAATCTAATTGTTATGCCTTAAGGTTTTTTTCATAATTACCTTAATCATGAGGTGAATACGTAACTTAACTTGGTTAGTTGTAATCTTTGATATGTCAAATGAGTGAGTTAGAATTGGCGGACAATATCACCTCATATTTTATTGATGGGTGTGTGAATAAATTAACTTGGCCAAGTATTCGATGAAATGAGTTATTGAATAATACTTGTGAATTGTACGAGACAATTAACTATAATGTCTTTCTTATTCACAGTCAATAAATGAGTTAAGAAAATAATAACAAGAGGGGTAAAATGGTAATTTTATCTTCCACTATTGTTACTGATATTTATGATGAATATTTTGTTAAAATATTATGTGGACCGTGAAAAATAATTAGAGTGTATTTACACCAACAGGAAATGTAGCGTGCATGAATCGAGAGTTGATTCGGCATCAAACCTATAATGGAGTTGTACAATATCATGATTAAATAGGTCGGAAATTTATGGAGATAAATTCACTAGGTATTTAAATCCTAAGCTTTGGTCATATGGTTTCATTCTATCTCAGAAATAACTTAGAGAACAGGAATAGAAAAATGAACTAAGTTGGATCAAAATGTGTTTTGGTGCCAAAGCATATTTCCTACACATATATGTGATAGGTGATGTCACTTAAGTTAGTTAAGCGTAATTTTTGTATTGAATTAATTATTTATTATTTTCTAATTATTAGATAATTAGTTAAATAAAATAAATAAATTAATTAATTAATTAATTGATAATGATAAATTATATTTATCAATTGGATTGATGAATTTTGATACAACTAAAACTCTAGGAGATCATATAATTTTCGATAATAATAGATAATTAGGAAAATTTTTGGAAGTTTTATAATATATGTGTCCTTTTAATGAATATCTAATAACAATTTAATTACAAGGAGATAATGAGGATAAGATACATCTATTGTTATCAACACAAAAAAGAAGAGAAAAATATTTTCTCATTTCACTACTGTTGCCGCCGAAATTAATCTGAAGAAGGAAGATTTGATTTTTCTTCTTTAATCGTTTTGAGAGCGTATACTCAAATTTCTACGTAAAATTATTCTGAGATACATGATCAAACTAAAATTGGTTTTAAATTATTTAATATGATTAAATAAATTAAATCAAATTTTTTTAAATATTCCGTTCACGAACCGTTCATAATTCAAATTTATTTTTTTAATTTTAAAACCGATCCATCCCAACAACTTTAACATAAATTTTGGCTTTAGCTGATGTCTGAATCTTCATAACACTACGTAAATGATGAAAAGAATGAAATATCAAATGATGATTTTGAGGCGTGCAAGTCATTATTATTTTAAGGTGATATTTGCTTCCACTTGAAGAGTTTGTTGATCGTTAACTGACAAATCACCTCTAAATGCAACAAAGTTTGAATCACCAGCTGACAAAATTGGATATTTTCATTTACTATCAGAAAACAAAAATTAGCTACTACTGAAAGAAGACTTGTTGTATCCATAAACGTTATTGGGTTGCAATGAAGCATTGCACCTCTTCAATTTATATAACTTTCATAAAGCAACATTGCATTGTTTCATTTAATTGACTTGCACCTTTTTAAGTTAACTTCCTGATGGGACCTTGTATTGTTTCAATCACTTTACTTAAATTAAATGCCAACTAAATGTCTATAATATATCTACCGAACAAAAAAATTAGTGTATAAGCTCATATATTTATCATGCTCATGCGTAAACATAAAGTATTAAGTGTGTCACTGTAATGTCATGTTGCGCATCTTAAGAGACTTTAAATTCTAAAATATCTATTTCTTTACAAAGTTATTCCAGATTTACATACTAGTGAAAAGTTTCCAAACTTTCTAACGTGGGACAAGACTTTCTTTATAAAAAGAAACATTTCTTCATAAACCAATTCACTATTCATCGTAACCATAATGATAAATTTCTAATTCTTACTTTACTTAACTTGTGAACGGTGACTTTTGAGTTTCTAATTCGTAATTTAACAAGAATTATTATTGATATTACGACTCGCGCATCATGCATACACTTTTTGTAATTTTCTTACTGGTTTGGTCCATTTGCACATTAAAATGCAGAAATCCTAATAAATAAACATGTTTTATATAAATACGTTATGAAGTTGTCCAAAAGAAATACAATTAGATAAATGAGTTTTAACATATTTAAAATATGATTTGACATGTGTTTTTCCCACATTGTCCTTTCACACTCGAATTGACAAGGTTAATGAATTTAAAATGAAACTTAAAATTAAGAGTATTAAATAAACACACTAGCAGAAAATCATATGTGATGCACATGAATATAACCATAATATTTTTTGTTATTTCTGTACATATTTTTATTTTTTCATAATAATTTTTCATCTTCATAAACTCATGAAAGTTATGTACAAATCTTATTAGAAGTATTATTTTGGGACAATATCTATCAAAGTTCTGAATTATAAACTACAGTTCTAGAAAGTATTGGAAAACATAATATTTACATAAAAGTTAACATGGGATTTCAGATGATTAAGAAAAACAAGATATCTCATTTTTTTTCTTTGTGGTTATCTCTTCCTACAAAAGCAAATATATTTAAAATTCCAAATAATTCCTAGACAAAAAAATCCAAATGATTTAAATGTCCTGAAATACAGAAGATATTTTGTAAAATCATTTTTATATGTGTAGACTTACTAAATACTACTTTAAAAACTCTTGCCCACAACAATGTAGCTCTTCAAAAAAACACGATCGTCAATAAGATTGTGAAGGAATCGAATATAGATAAATTTATTAATTAAATTGCTTTGTTTCAAGTATTTTCTTTGCCAAACCATATATTGTAGAGGGTGCACAACATAAACTCTGGAACAAATACCCAACAGCATGGCCACAATCTCCATGAGAGTCAACCACACGCAGAGGGCTATAGCCCAAGTTTCATGAGAAGTCGCTACCATCTCGAAGTTTCTTCGTTATACTGCATGTCAATGGTTACAACTCCATTGCCACCAATCCACAACGTGAGATATTATATATGCTTGCTGTAATGAGCTCAGTCAATGCTAATTTTTTGGTAATATTTGTCAACACGAACAACCAAAGCATCCTATTTATATATTGTCAATTCCAAAAAATTTCTACTCCTCATATTGTTTGCAGATACATGAACTTTCTAAATGAAAGAGGCTTCGGTTAATTTGAGGCTCTTGATTTTCTTGAATGATGAATGATAATTTAGTATTTTTTATCATTCATTTTCTATTCACGGAATATAATTAATTTCTCATAATTGACAAATAAATTAACAAAAATTAAAATTAATCTCTTGATAGTTATAAGATAAACCAATAAAAACCGACCATGTGTGTATTCTTAAGGATATTTTAGGATAAAGAAATAAAATAAATGGACAAAGTTGTCAAAAAATGATTATCCAAGTATTCTCCATTTTAATATATTATTGATTAAAAAATATTATCTGATGTTAGTACTATATTTATTCAATGTGAAATCATTCTAAATAATTGTTAATATCATATCAGTTGATTGTTAATGTATTCTTAGCGTTTGTATCATATGCTAAATAAACATTAATATCATATTATGCGTTAACGCTTTATTTATATTATGTTTATTAAGTATTAAATAATCCTAACTAAATGTTAATATATATTATATAATTGTCAATATATTGCTTATGCTTTATCATAATATAAATATTATTTATAAATTTATAATAATAAAATATTCAGGTTCATAGTTAATTAACAAATATTATCATAGTCACCTAGGTTGAAAAGAGTTACTATATTTAAATTCTAAGCATGAGATAAGGGCATTGTAGACAAATTATAAAAAGTCAAATTAAATTAAATAAAAAGAACGTTTTATCCGCTACAAATTTTTTTTGACCAATTCCTAACTTAGTACAATAAAAGTTATTTATCTTTGTCATTTTCCCCTTTAAAATGGGCACACTTCTTCCCTCTTGGAGTTAATATGGGTTATCTCGTATTAGCATGTCTATAACATATATAAAAGTGAAGAAATATTTTTAGACTATTTTGTCCATGTGTTTTCTTACTAATCTTTAATTGCCCTTCTTAATGATATGGTAGTGTGATTTTAATTGGCTATTTATCTATATATTTAATGTATCTACCCAATTCTATTTTTTCTTTTAAAACTCTAGGATACTAAATTATCAGTTAAAATATACGAAGGGATAAAACATTTATTTTGACAAATCAGTCTAATTAATATTCTTCTATTAAAAAAGATAAAAAATACACTTGACATAGTAAACTATGAAAATGTAATAGACATGAATGTTTATTTTATATTGATTAGAAGATATTTATTGTACTTATCCACGCCCATTTATTTATGTTAGTTAATTATGTCGATATATAAATACACGTATCTACATAACTAATAAAGATAATGTAGATTTACAAGTTTATTTCATCTCTAGAAATTTAAATCACACTATCTACAAATTCGGAGAAACTTTTTTGGTAAGATTAGATACATTACTATAAAACATGATAAAAATAATGACTAAATCTTATGTGAGCGCTCGCATACAGTTACATGATTGAGATCGTCAACGTGTTATCTTATGATCAGTTTTCTAATAGCGGGAAACAATCATTATTCTTTTTCAAATTTTAACATATTAATTTACATATGTAACGCACGTGATTATGATTAGTACGGATAAATAAGTGGGCACCATCTAGAAGATAATCAATGCATATTGGTAGGGTTCGGTATGGCCTAAGGTCAGCATAGACATCTTCGCTAATAAAAGGCCCATATAAATTAATGAAGCCCATCCAATAACCATTTTCAAATAATATATATAATTTTTTGTTTACACTTTTTTTTATAAAAGGAAAACAAATAAAATTCATTTCATGTAGCGATAAAATTTCAGTATAACCAATTTGGTTAATTGTCCTGGTTAAATACAGTTCTAAACTTTAACTATAACCCCACAACTATGCTCGGTACTGTGATGAGTAGCTCACATCACACCTCAAAATTGTATTATTTCCTATATTATATTTAGATTTTGAAAATTATGAGAGAAATAAAAAAAATTGTAGGAATGTTGTGTTTTCATAGTTAATTTGTTTTATGCAAGCGTGTAAAACTTGCCATCAAATGATCGCAACACGTCATTTGATGATTCTCTCTAAAAATAATGATCGTGAAAGTGTTAAATCGACACTAATGATTGAGTTAAAGAATTGATTTTTGCAGAATAATAGTAATGCAATAGAGAAGCGAAATTTGCACACGTTGAAGATTTGACTTCTTCAGGATGATTATATTCTCAGTATATTCATTGCTTATACACTATATTGTTGAGATATTTTTCAATTCTAGCTTCATGATTCGATCCTCTTGTTCATAGATTACCCTTCACAAATTCTCATTGTCCTCTACCATCTTTCTGATTTTCTTGTTCAGTCTACGAGTGTCAGTTCCCAACTCTAAGTTTTTTCGTTTCAAATATTCTTGATCCTTAATATTGTTTTCAAATCTATGAGTTGTTTTTCGACTTCGATCTTGTATTTGTCAGACAAATTTGCCTCAACTGTTAGACGTCTGTTTTCTTCCAAGAAAGCTAAATTATTTTGATGCTCCTCATATAACTCATCTCGCTCCTCATTTTTAACAATCTCTTGATGAGCTTCCAGTAACTTGTATGATTGTGAATCCTCAACTGGTAAGGCATAGTTACTTTACCTCTACTCTCAAGCCACGCTTCATACTCCTTTGTTCAGTTCATGCGATTGTTCTCATTTTGCATCATTCTCGTTATTTTCCAAGCTCCAATCAGCTGCTGCAACTTTTGTTTAATATCTTGAGAATCATAACTGATCTCGATATCCTTCAATGCGTGCGTGGCAGAGACAAATTATCTCATGTATAATTGACGGAGCACCATTAGCAGAGCATAACCAGTCCAATCCCATGGTCCTGGGAGCGGGACCCATTGAAAGTCAACACATCTATAGATCATCGATGTCGATGACAGCCAATGGGCTTTCCAAATAACACCCTCATCTTTCAACTTTGATAGGTATGAGAGCCAGACCCCTTTTATAGGAAACTGCGGATTCAGTTTGGCCATTCCAAATTCTGCAATGGAAATTCTCGTCTTCATCCATGAACTTGAAAAATTAACTTGAGGACATTTGAAATCTGGGGGATATCTTAGATGGATGAGAATCCAAATATACAAAAGAGATGGAGAGTCGATGAACTTTCATTTTCCAAACACTCAGATGTGATTTAAGGAATAAGAAATCTCAGCGAGAATTGAGATAACAGGGTTAACACCATGTTCAACTTGAAGGAACATTTTTATCACTTTTTCATCCACATAACCTTTAATATTTAGAAAAAATACGGTGCCATAAATACACAGAGCATAAAAAGACATACTCTTATCTTCCTTCAAGATAGTTTTGGTGAGATGTAGGAGGTAATCCAGTGACACACACTCATTCCCCCTTTGAATTTCAGCCTTTTCTCAATCTCAGATGCATGGACAGTACCCAAGAGCTTGGATAAAGCTATCTTCAATGTGAGTTTTTTTTGTAATTATAAACTTTATCTGTGTTTTGCAGTGAGTCACTCAGTAGGGCTTGATATTATTCAATTGTAGGAGTAAGATCAATTGTTCCAAAGGTGAAACATCTATAAAGAGGGTCACATAAATGCATTAAATCCTCAAGAATGAAAGTGTTGACTGTAATATACAGAAGATAAGTGATGTGACCATATTTGTTGACAATGTGTTGAACAACTGTCACAACGTGCATAAGTGTGTGGTTGGGCTCTCAAATCTCTTAATAGGCTCTCAGGTTGTCCGCACTATTATCCGAACGGAGTAACATGAGCCCCAAAATGGTATCTTGAAAGGGTCGACCTGAGTGAGAACTTTTATGAACCTGCACGAGAACTGTAGTTCCACAAAGGCATTCCACTACTCATTCTCGCTAATCCGAAAGAGAAAGCCTGGGTACAGGGCTAGTGTATATGTGTGAAATTAGAAATTATGTAAAAAAAATATACTTCATAAAAAATGAACTATATACAACTACAACATGATTTAGAAAAAACAATGAATCAAATAAACAAACTTTTGGATTGACTCTCTATCGATTTAAAAATAATTAGACCAATTGTTTGTCTACAGTGGATTCGCCAAGCTATCACAACGTGCATGCGTCGCGGAGCAGCGATTAAAAAAATCATTTGTGGAGAAAAGAAATTCAGAGTCGTCACCACTCATTTTAAGGTGTGATTGGTCACCTAATTTTAAAATAAAAATTTTGGTCTACGAAAACTTAAAGTTGATACGAGAATCATTTATGTGTGGGGAAGGTATTAGCACCCCACAACACTCATTGTTAAGATGGTTACCGAATTTAATCAAATGCTATTCAAATTATATTTTAAAATAAGATTAAATAAATTCATTTTTGAATATCCCATTTGGTACAATTTACATCATAAAAATGAAAAATAAATGACCTTTAATGGGTGGTACAAAAGACCATTAAAAATTACTTTTTATTTTTTTTTATATATATTTTTTTTAAAATCAAAGCACTATTGGAGTCATTCTTGGTATCTCAAAAATAATTCCTCACCTCGGTAGTTCGAGAAAATTGATATCCCAAAAATTTCAAAACCCGTCATCAGAATTTTTTTAGTGTAAACCAAATAATGAAATTAATAAAATTTACATCTAATTGTTGTGGTTTTAATTTATGAACGTCAATTCTGATGATAAAAGAATGAAACAATAATCACATACAATCATGATGATATCACAATAATATATAAATAAATAAGAAAATATAACAACTATAAAAAAAGAAAAATGGAAAGAAAAATTAGAGATGATAAAATGTATGATAAACTTAAAAAGAATATGTAGAGTGAAATAAAGAAAAAATATGTGAAACAAGTAAAAAGATATATATAAATAAAATAAATTAAAACAAACTATAATATCTACTATTAAAAATAATAAACAAAAAAAATTAAAAAAATACAAACAAAAAATGAAGAAAAACACAAAATAAAAAAATTGTATCACCCTCTATTAAGTAACAAAGGGTGACATCACCCTCTGTCATAATAGAGGGTGATGTCATCCTCTGTTTTCTTATAATTTCTTTTTTTTAAATATAAAAAAATTTATGTGTAAATAAATTAATCTATGAAAAATACTTAATTTCATTGATAATTGGCATGAACATACTATTTTTGACTACATAGTCTACTAATTATCATAATTATTTCATAAATAAATTAATAATAAAAAATTTTATGTGTAAATAAATTAATCTATGAAAAATGTTTAATTTCATAGATAATTGGCATGACCATACTATTTTTGACTACATAGTCTACAAATTACCATTATTCATTTCTTCCCTCATTGCTAATCAAATAGCAAGCGAATGATCATTGATGGTAACTAATTTAAACATGTGTCACTAAAAAAATCAATAAAACTTTTAAAATAGAATATTTTTGTTTGGGATATATAATTTTTATTTTGGACTACTTAGTTCACTAATTACCGTTTTTCTTTCTTCCTCCATTGTTAGGAATGATCATAGATGCTAATTAGTTCAACAAATGTCACAAAAATGATGAACAAAAATTAAAAAAAAATAAAAAAAGACTTGTAAGAATATAAAAAAAATTCAAAACTTAAATATTTGCATAATCTTGTACAGAGGTTTCACTTTCTATTTATGTATTTTTATGTATGAGAAATTGTCATAGGAGCTCTTTTCATCAAATGTACACTTTCAACCCATTAAATGGTTGATTCATATTGATTTAATTTTACACCCCTAAAAAACTTTATCCTCATCCACATTGATTGAGTAGATGACAAAAACATATCATTATCAAGCTTGTAGAGAAATCAATAATACATGGAAATAAAACTTAAGATCAAGAATAGGAAAATTGATAAAGAAGGAACAAATAACTTATGTATGAAAAGGGAAACAAAAAATATCAACTACATGAGTATGAAGAAGAGAGGTGATGGATAATAATGAATAAGATATATTGTAAGTTAAAGTACAAAAAAATTTAAACTACCTTAATAAAAAGAATAGGAGAAGATAAAAGATGAATAGAAATGAAGACTCTATTTCTCTCTCTTTTAAAAAGTCTCATATTTTCTCAAGACATCTCTCTCTCTCTCTCTCCAATTCTCCTTTCAAGTGAAGATCTCCCCTCTATTTATAAGCAAACTTAGGGCTTCACTTTTTATTTTTAGTCATTTTTAGTCATTTTTTTATTTTTTTTAGTCCTTGGATAATTCTTCTTATTTTTAGGCTTTAGGCTACTTTTCAAATCATACATATAGTCTTAGATTAGTATATGGGTCAAAAAAATGAAATTTGTATTTTTAAAGTATTGGACTGTACAAAATACGATATCTACAATTGCCTCCTTTTGTTCACACTTCTAAACTTAGAAGGTGTACAAAGGTGTAGATAAGTATTTTGAACGAAAAAAGACTATATGGATAAATGGAATAGAAACCTCGACTTATTCGGGTTCTATAAAATGACAAAATTATGAAATGGATCTGGACAGACACAGGCTTCGACCTCGACTCAATTTGGGTTCGATTTAACCATATTAATTGAAACAGACCAGGTGCTGACATTGGGCTTTGACTGTAACAAAGTCGGGTTCGATTTAACCGAAGATATTTTGAAAGGAAAATGGACCTAGATAGACATAGGTTTCGACCTCGACTCAATTCGGGTTCGATTTAACCGAAGATATTTGAAAATGAGACAGACCTGGATAGACGCAGGCTTCGACCTCGACTCGATTCGGGTTCGATTTAACCAGAGATATTTGAAAATGAGACGGACCTGGATAGATGCAGGCTTTGACCTTGACTAAATTCGGGTTTGATTTAACCAGAGCAATGAAGTGTTTGATATGATTTATACAAGCTTCATATGGTAGCCAGAGCTAGACTAATGCAGACTCTAAATGTTGAAAAGTCAAGTGTTGATTTCAGAAAAAAATATCCTGAAATGATTTATGCACTTGAATTGTATTAAAATCGATCAATATGATGCATGTCTATGCATTGTAATTCTTGAATATAAATGCAAAGTAGTGATTTTGCGTGCATGCATGCTATGCATAATTGTGAACATTTGTAAGAAAATTATTTGATGATTTTTTGAAAATTTACTAATGTAGTCATATCATTCTTCCCTCAAAACAATCACTTGGCGTAGGGTCATGGACTCGCAATGAAGTATTGAGCATATTTTCAAGAAAATGATACATCCTTATACATTGATTTATGCCCCAGTATTTGGCTTCACGTTGACGATGAAGAAAAATGAATAATCTCTCCATATTTTGCTTATTTTCTGTAATTTAATTTTAATCCTCCAATCATGTTTTGGCCTTCGTCATGTACATACCGACTTTTCTCATGGTGACTTTTCAGATTTCACCTCACGCTCAGACCGCCTTTCTTAGTTCCTATTTTTTTTTCTTTTTTTCTTTTTTCAATTAGCTTTCACCTAAACCAAGTTTATGCTTCTGATTTATTTCAAGAGTTATTAATGAAATCTTAGAATTACGAGGAATAAGAAATAATGGAAATAACGAGAAGATGAAGTATATGCATTTGTCAACTAAAAAAAGGCTCTTCATTGCTGATGAACAATGTTTACAAACAATGATTTAGAAAAATTATGGAATAAGAAATTCTCCAGTATTCGAGACGGCTCTTTTTGAAAATATTTTTTTTGCCCAACTTCATTTTTCCCATACTTAGAGCCGTTAAACGAAGTACTTCTTGATTGCATCTGAATTAACCGCGTGTGGTAAATCATCTTCATCCATGTTTGTTAGAATGATAGCTCCTCCTGAGAAGGCCTTCTTGACTATGAAAGGTTCTTCATAATTTGGGGTCCATTTCCCACGATAATCTTTTTGATATGGAAGTATCTTTTTCAACACCAAATCTCCTTCTCAGAAACATCGGGGATGTAACTTTTGGTCATACGCTAGCATAATTTTTCTTTGATATAATTGCCCTCTACATAATGCAGTCAATCTTTTTTCCTCGATAAAACTCAATTGCTCATATCGTGTTTATACCTACTCTGTTTCTTCTAATTTTGCCTCTATTAAGACTCTAAGAGAAGGAATTTTCACCTTAATTGGAAGGACCGCTTTCATGCCATATACCAAAGAAAATGGCGTTGCCCCAGTTGATGTTTAGACTGATATGCGGTTCTCATGTAGTGCAAACAGGAGCATTTCATGCCAATCCTTGTAAACCTCCGTCATCTTCTCTATGATCTTTTTTATGTTCTTATTGGCTGCTTCCACTGCTCTATTCATCTTCGGACAATAAGGAGATGAATTATGATGCTTAATTTTGAATTGCTCACATAATTCTTTCATCATCTTGTTATTTAAATTTATTCCATTATCTGTGATGATCCTTTCAGGTAGACCATATCGGCAAATTATCTCCATTTTAATGAACTTAACAGCCACCCTTCTGGTTACACTCGAATAAGAACTCGCCTCCGCCCATTTGGTAAAATAATCTTTAGAGACCAAAATGAAACGATGCATGTTTGAAGTTTTTGGTGTGATGGGACCAATGACGTCCATACCCCACAAACGGTCAAGGTGCGGCCATGACATGTAAAGGGGATGCAGGTACGTGAATTTTATCCACATAAATTTGACATTTATGAAATTTCTTGGCGTACTTGATACAGTCAGATTCTAGAGTTAACCAATAATATCCTGCTCTTAAGATTTGTTGGGCCATCATATATCCATTAGCATGAACGCCAAAAATTCCTTCCTGAACTTCCTCTATGATTTGATTTGATTCCCTTGCATCAACACATCTTAAAATCATCATATCATGATTTCTTTTGTAGAGTATTTCACCATTCAAGAAGAAACTCATGAACAATCTTCTAATAGTGCCTTTATCATTCTCGGAAGCTTTGGATGGATATTCCCCATTCTTTATATATTGCTTGATGTCATAATAACATGGTCTTGTGTTTGGCTCTTCTTCAATGTTCATACAGTGAGTAGGAAATCTTGCTTCTCAATTTTTATGGGTTGCACTTCTTTGTTAAAGTCTGCAGCAAACATTGACTTTAGAGTTGCTAGTGCATCTGCGATTTGATTATTCTCTCTGGGTATATGATCAAATAAGATCACTTGAAAAGTTCGGCTTAACTTAGTTACATGTTTGTTGTAAGGTACCAGCTTGGAGTCTCTAGCTTCCCATTCCATGTTTAGTTGTCGTATCACCAATAACAAATCTCCGTACACTCGAAGCTTCCTTATCTTCATATCACAAGTTGCTTGAATTCCCATGGAACATGACTCATATTCTACCACATTGTTTGTACAGTCAAAGCATAGTTTTATCGTGAACGGGAAAAACTTTCCCTCAGGAGATATGAGGATTGCCCCAATTACATGTCACACATCATTAGATACGCTATCAAATAACATTGTCCACAAATCTGGATTCATAGATTCTCCTTCATTTTTTAATATGACTGATACGTTCTCATTCGAAAATCAAACTTCATAGGCTCATAATCTTGCACTGGTTGATTTATGAGATAGTCAGCAAGTAAACTTCCTTTATTGACTTTCTCGTGACATAGACAATATCATATTCCGTGAGCAACATTTTCCATCTAACAATTCACCCAAAAAGTGATGGTTTTTCAAAGACATACTTGATTGGATCCATATTTGAAATTAACCAAGTGGTGTGGTATAACATGTACTATCTAAGCCGGTGAGCAACCCAGGTTAATGAACAACACGGTTTCTCCAATATCGAATAATTAGCCTCATAGTTTGTGAACATTTTTCTTAAATAGTATGTTGCTTGTTCTTTCTTTCCAGAGGCGTCGTGTTGACCAAGTGCATCTTCCATGAATTTTTCTATTATTGTAAGATACAAAATGAGCGGACCCCCTGAAGTTGGAGGAACAAGTATAGGCGGATTTTATAAGTATTGCTTGATCTTCTCAAAATAATTTTGGTAATCATTATTCCATCCTTCTGTATCACTTTTACGAAGAAGTTTAAAGATAGGTTAACAAGTTGCAGTTAGCTGTGAGATGAACCGGGCTATGTAATTTAATCTCCCCAAGAAACCTATAACTTCCTTTTGAGTTTGAGGTGGTGGCATATCAATGATGGCTCGAACCTTATCAGGGTCAACTTTTATTCCTTCCTTGCTCATGACAAAACCAAGTACTTTCTCTAAAGATGCTGCAAATGTACACTTTGTCGGGTTAAGCTTTAACTAGAACTTTCTCAACCGTTCAAATAGTTTCCACAAAATGACAGTGTGATGTTCCCCTTGACGAGATTTGGAAATCATATCATCAACATACACTTCGATTTCTTTATGCATCATATCATGAAACAGTGTTATCATTGCCCGTTGGTAAGTCGTCCCTACATTCTTTAGACCAAATGATATAACCTTATAACAAAATGTACCTCATAAAGTTATAAAAGTGGTATTTTCACGGTCTTCAGGAGCCATTTTGATTTGGTTATACTCTAAAAAACCATCCATGAAAGAGAACGTTGAATGTCCTGCAGTGTTATCTACTAAGACATAGATATGGGGTAATGGAAAATTATCCTTAGGGCTTGCTCGATCTAAATCTCTATAATCGACGCACATCCTTACTTTCCCATTTTTCTTTGGCACTAGGACTATGTTAGCAACCCATTCAGGGTATTTGGCTACTTCTAAAAACCCGCATCTACTTGCTTTTTAACTTCTTCTTTGATCTGTACCAGCATGTCTGGTTCATTTTCCATAAATTTTGTCGCACTGGTTTACTTTCGGGCATAAGTGGAAAATGATGAACCATGATATTTGTGTCTAGACCTGGCATATCTTGGTAAGACCACGCAAAGACATCGATATATTCCTTAAGTAAGTCAATTAATTGTCGGCGGCTATCACTTGTCATAGAAGTGCCGATTTGGACTTTTTTCGTCTTTCCATCCAATCTCAAATTTATCACCTCTGTTAGCTCTTGATATGGTTGAGTTATTTTAACATCCTTTTCTACCATTCTTAATATTTTCGGAGATGGTTCAAAATTATTCTCGACTTTCATCTGACTCTATACTAAGAATGGGATTGTCGATATTATTGCTTTTGCTCTTGTTTTCAAAATAACCGTTCTAAAACCTTAATCAGATTATTGGATGAAAGGAAGGCAAGAAAAGAAAATAAATAATGCATAAGTATGAACATCATTTCAGAAATGGAAAAAAAGTAGACATAAAAGGAAGAACAAAAAGAACTAAAATTGTATTTATCATTAGTAGAAGGAAACAAAACAAGTTTTTAGACTTTCATTCAAAGAGATGACATAAAACAGATAAAAATGTAGGCCCATAACAATGAAATTCCTAAGACATTGGGCAAAATCATTAGATTTTTGGCATTAACACATTACTCTTGAAAATTCCCAAGGAGCACTAGTAGCTCGGTGACATTCCAATTGTTAAGATCATGATCTGAATTGTATCTAGAAATCAAGTCATTTGTACTTGCACTTGACAATTTTCCCAAGATTGCGGATATTGAAAGTTGGGCGATATCATCTTCAAGGTCGTACTACTCTACTATAACCGGTTCTTCGAATGAAATTCCCCCACTTCTGAAGGATTCAGAAATATGGGGTATAATTTCCATTTCCATATCAAATTTCCTATTTTCGAGCCTAACAATCCTCTTCGAATGAAATTCCCCCTCTCGTGATTGCTCTCTTTCTTGCTCGTCCATGACCCTAACTTGAGCACGTTCGATAGGGATGTCGGAGTTGACGGGCTATCTTTGAAAAAATTTCTTAAAATAAATAAAAATAAAGCAATGAGATGGTAGATTTCGCTAATGAAGAAGAAGAATTAATAATAACAATAATAATAATGAAAGTAAAATTATGCATGAGAAATGATACTGCGCAAAGTGAAAGTCCAAAAGTACTCAATTCCATTCAATTAGTAGAGCCATCCACTACATTTGAGTATGTAGAATTCAACTACACTACTCCACAATATGAGTTTATAAAAACGATCAAAATGACCCAAATCTCTGTTGATTTCTTCCAAACACTTAGATAAGTTCTCCCCATTAGGATGGATGGGCAAAACACTTCCTTTCAAAAATGATGCTTGTTCCGCCAAATTACTCGCTCTCACAGCCATGCCTTTAAGTCATTCCACAGCATGCCCATATCGTTGTCAAATCAAATTGTGCTCTTATTGCAGTAATTGGTAATCATATCTCAGTGCATCGACATTAACATCATTGTTTCTTACCAATTTCTCTGCCACGTTCTGACACGCTCTAACTTGGTGCCCAAGGCTTGCAATGACTTTTAATAGTTTTTCACTATCATTTGTTGACTCGGTCTTCCTAACTTTTTGATTCTCCAAATCAACTTGTAAATTATCAACGATTCGTCGTAATGAGTCATATTGTTCTTCTAACTCAACAATGACGTATTCTTCTTATCGACAATGCCTTTCACCTCATCCTCTTGTACCGGCTTTTCTTTCCTATCTAGTTTCATTATTCGATCCTCTTGTTCATAGATTACCCCTCATAAATTCTCTTTGTCCTCTACCATCTTTCTGATTTTGTTGTTCAGTTTGCGAGTGTCAGTTCCCAACTTTAAGTTTTTTCGATTCACATATTCTTGATTCTTATCTTATTTCTCAAATCTCTGAGTTATTTTCGGCTTTGATCTTGTGTTTGTCAGACAAATGTGCCTCAACTGTTAGACGTCTGTTTTCTTCAAAGAGAGCTAAATTTTTTTGACGCACCTCATATAACTCATCTCGCTCCTCCTTTATAACAATCTCCTGATGAGCTTCCAGTAACTTGTATGATTGTAAATCCTCAACTGGTAAGGTAATAGTTACTTTGCTTCTACTCTCAAGCCACGCTTCATACTCCTTTGTGCAGTTCATGCAGTTCTTCTCATTTTGCACTATTCTCGTTATTTTCCAAGCTCCAATCAGCTGCTGTAATTTTTGTTCAATATCTTGAGATTCATAACTGATCTCAATATCCTTCAATGCGTGTGTGGCAGGGACAAATTGTCTCATGTATAATTGACGGAGCACCATTAGCAGAGCATAACTAGTACAACCCCATGGTCGTGGAAGCAGGACCCATTAAAAGTATCCACTTCTATAGATCATCGATGTCGACGGTATTCAATGGGATTTCCAAATAACATCCTCATTTTTCAACTTTGATAGGTTTGAGAGCCATACCCCTTTTATGGAAAACTACGAATTCCATTTGACCATTCTAAATTCTGTAATGGGAATTCTCGTCTTCATCCATGAACTTGAAAACTTAACTTGAGGACATTTGAAATCTCGAGGATATCTTAGATGGCTGAGAATCCAAATACACAAAACAGATGGAGAGCCGATGAACTTTCCTTTTTCAAACACTCGGATGTGATTTAACGAACGAAAAGTCTCAGCGAGAATTGAGATAAGAGGGTTAACACCAAGTTCAACTTGAAGGAACATTTTTATGACTTTATCACCCACATAACCTTGAATCTTTGGAAACAACACGGTGCCATAAATACACAGAGCATAAAGAGCCATACCCTTATCTTCCATCAAGACATTTTGGGTGAAAGCTAGGAGGTAATCCAGTGACAGACACTCATTCCCCCATTTAAATTTCAGCCTTTTCTTAATCTCAGATGCATGGAAATTACCCAAGAGCTTGGATAAAGCTCTCTTCAATGTCAACTTTTTGCCGTAATTATGAACTTTATTCGTGTTTTGCTGCTGGACACTTAGTAGGGCTTGATATTCTTCAATTGTAGGAGTATGATCCGTTGTTCCAAAGGTGAAACATCTACAGAGAGGGTTTCCAGAAATGCATTAAAGCCTCAAGAATGGAAGTGTTGACTGCAATATACAGAAGATAAGCGATGTGACCATATTTAACGACAAATAAATTTTTCTGCTCCAGTGAAAAATCCTCTCATATCTTCTTCAACTTCTCCAAATCAGTGTGTGAGAACTCTATCTTAGTGATTGATGGTAGAAGAACAACCTCCTCATTTTTCAGACAATCTCCTTTTCGTTTCTGCGTTTCCTCTAACCATTGAGCTACAGTAACTTGATCTTCTATCACACTTGGGATGGAAGTCATGATTTCTAAAATATGAATGAATTGAATACTTCTTTACAATCTCTATTACGCATCATAATGCATGTATGCAAAAATGATAGACGAAGCCATAAGTGAAACAATGGAGAAGAAAATAAATATTTAAGGAGCGTAGGACATATATACATGAACAAAATAATCATGATTCATATTTAAACATAATCTCTATTTCTATCAAACATTGGTCATGAGATGGGCTCTAAGAAAAAAATGCATGTGTGGTTGAGCTCTCAAATCTCTTAATAGGCTCTCAAGTTGTCCGCACTATTATCCAAATGGAGTAACATGGGCCCCCAAAAGGTATTCCGAAAACGTCGACCTGAGTGAGAACTTTCATGAGCCTGCACAGGAACCGCAGTTCTACGAAAGCTTTCCACTACTCATTCTCGTTAATCCTAAAGGGAAAGCTCGGGTACAGGGCTAGTGTATATATGTGAAATTAAAAATTATGTAAAGAAATATACTTTGTGAAAAATGAACTATATACAACTACGAGCGTGAATTAGGAAAAAAATAATGAATCAAATAAACAAATAAAGAACCACACAAAAGGAAAGCATATGATAAAATATTGACTTGACTCTCGATCCATCTAAAAGTGGTTAGACCAATTGTTTGTCCCCAGTGGAGTCGCCAAACTGTCACAACGTATATGCGACGATTAAAAAAATCATTTGTGGAGAAAAGAAATTCGGAGTCGCCACCAATCATTTTAGGGTGTGATTGGTCACCCAATTTTAAAATAAAAATTTGGTTCTACGAAAATTTAAAGTTGGTTCGGGAGTCATTTTGTGTGTGGGGAAGGTATTAGCATCCCACAACACAAATTGTTAAAATGGTTACCAAATTTAATCAAATGCTATCCAAATTATATTTTAAAATAAGATTAAAGAAATTCATTATTCAATGTCCCATTTGGTACATTTTACATCATAAAAAAATGACACTTAATGGGTGGTACAAAGACCATTAAAAAATATTTTTTATTTTTTATATATATTTTTAAAATCAAAGAATTATTAGGGTCATTCTCGGTATCCCAAAAATAATTCCTCACCTCGGTGGTTCGTGAAATTTGGTATCCCAAAAATCTCAAAATCCGTCATTCGATTTTTTTAATTTAAACTAAATAATGAAATTAACAAAATTTACATCTAATTGTTATAGTTTAATTTATAAATGTCAATTCTGAAGATAAAAGAATGAAACAAGAATCAAATACAATCGTGATGATATGACAATAATATATAAATAAATAATAAGAGATAACAACTATAAATGAAAAGAAAGAATAATGGAAAAAAAGGTTAGAGATGATAAAATGTATGATAAATTTAAAAAGAATATGTAGAGTGAAAATTTGGAAACAATATATGAAACAAGTAAAAGATATATATATATAAAATAAATTAAAACAAACCATAANATATATAAATTAATAATAAAAACTTTTTATGTGTAAATTATTAATCTATGAAAATACTTAATTTCATACATCATTGGCATGGGCATACTATTTTTCACCACATAGTCTACTGATTATCATTTTCCTTTTTTCTCTCATTGCTAATCATATTGCAAATGAACGATCATTGATGGTAATTAATCTAAACAAGTGTCACTAAAGAAAAATCAATAAAACTTTCAAAATATAATACTTTTGTTTGGGATATACCATTTTAATTTTGGACTACTTAGTTCACTAATTACTATTTTTCCTTTCTTCTTTCATTACTAGGAATGATCATGGATGGTAACTAGTTCAAACAAGTGTCACAAAAATGATGAACAAAGTTTGTAAAAAAAATAAGAAAAGACTAGAGGTTTTCTTATTTTTTAAAAACTTAAATATTTGCGTAATCTTGTATAGAGGTTTCACTCTCTATTTTATGCATTTTTATGTATGAGAAATTATCATATGAGCTTTTTTCATCAAATGTACACTTTCAACCCATTAAAATATTGATTCACATTGAGTTAATTTTACATCCCTCAAAAGTTTTATCCCCATCCTCATTGATTGAGTTGATGGCAAAAATATCTCATTATCAAACTTGTAGAAAAATCAACAATACATGAAAATAAAACTTAAGATCAAGAGTAGAAAAAATGATAAAGAAGAAACAAACAACATATGTATGAAAAAGGAAATAAGAAATATCAACTACATGAAATTTAAACTACCTTAATAAAAACAATAGGAGAATATGAAATATGAATAGAAATAAAGACTCTATGATAGTTGGTACTCGTATAGTTAGCTAATCCATAATTTCTGATGATTGAGTGGGAAAATGATAGGTAGTGACTTACTGATAGAAGTTCAAACAACAATGAAATGTAACATTGTGTAATCAATATTTTTTTAAAAGTTATATTGTTTCGTTTATATATATATAGAAATAATCATTGTATAAGTCTTAATTTAATGGATGCTAAATATTAGTATTTATCATTTAAATATATTTGATATGATATTATACATATTTAATAATTTTTAACTCAAATCATATTTTAAAAATATTATTTTACATGTGTAACACACTGATTATGAGTAGTACACATAAATGAGTGGGCATCATCTAGAAGACAATCATGCATATTGGTAGGGATCGGCATGGCCTAAGGTCAGCATAGACATCTCCGCTCATAAAAGGCCGATATAAATTAATGAAGCCCATTTAATAACCATTTTCAAATAATATATATAATTTTCTGTTTACACTTTTTTTAGAAAGGAAAACAGGTAAAATTCATTTTCATGTAGCCATAAAATTTCACTATAACCAATTAGGTTAATTGTCCTGGTTAAATACAGTTCTAAACTTTAACTAAAACCCCACAACTATGCTCGGTACTGTGATGAGTAGGCTCACATCACACCTCAAAATTGTATTATTTCCTATATTATAGAGAAATAAAAATAATGATCGTGAAAGTGTTAAATCGAGACTAATAATTGAGTCAAAGAATCGATTTTTGCAGAATAATAATAATGCGATAGAGAATTGAAATCTGCACATATGGAAGATTTGACTTCTTCAGGAAAGATGGTGATATTCTCATTATATTCCTTACTTTATGCACTATATTGTTGAGATATTGTTGGAAGGTATCCTTATGTGAAGATTGTGTTGATAATATTGTTGAAGTATTTTTCTACAATTGTATTAAAAAATTAATGGAATTATTATTTCGAAAAGCATTTATTAGTTGATTGCAATTTGACACTTCATTCAATGTTAATTAGGTAAAGTACATTTTAGATGCAAAATACCAACGAGATGAGTTAACTGGTTGTACTCTGTTTCGTGCCTAATTTCCTCGATCAAAGCCTTCATATTCCCTTGTTGAAGCTAAGCCTACTCCTAATTCCATTCCGATCGGTAAGCTTGAGTTTTCTACTCCGATGGTGCGTGGGGTGCGTTACATATCTAGTAGGGTAACACTCTCTGACGTGTTGGTTGAGTAATCTATATTTGCAAATTCATTTCTTTATATGATAAAACGAAACAAAAATAAAGTTGTTTACGAAGGTATAAGAACCACGAGAACTATTTATGAAGTTATAAGGACTATTTTTCCTCATTTAATATTCAAATAAGGAAAAAATTACAGTATTACTTCAAGTCATTACTACCACATGTTTTAAAATACGTTATTCTATTTTTATTTTAAGGATAAATAATTAGCGTGTTCTTAAAACTTAAAAGAATGTGTACACATGACATTGGATAACTTATAAGAATTATCAATATTGAGACTTCTTTTTTTGAAGATAAACATTGTATTTCACATCAGAATCTGAACCAAATTATCATATTTAAATACAAATATATGATTACAAGTATTAGATAAGATCAGTATATACCTACTTAAGTATGATGAAGGAATCATGTGCATAAATAGCACACAAATATAAAGCACAAGTGGCTCATTCCAAAGGTAAACCATCCACACCTGGCTCGGCCAACTAGCACTGTAAAGGCATACCTGCAAGAAGAATAAGATGACCTCGAACATATTTGAGAAATCTGGTTGTGATGCACACAAAACAAGCCCCGAAAGCTCCATAAAAACCAGATTCGAAGAAAAAGCCCACCAAGAACCATAAATCTGGTGGACCAAAATCTACACAAACAGTAGAAACAAAAAAAACTTCCAAAAATGGAAGAACTACACCTAGAACGCAAAAAACAGACCCCAAAAAGACATATTAATAACTTACAAAAGGGGAGGAGAAGGGACGAGAGGGAAAGCAGAGAGAGGAACCGAAGGGGAAAGGATAAAACTGAGGAGAGGGAAAATAGATAGAGGGGCGGAAGAGAAGAAGAAAACAGAGGAAATGGAGAGGAAAAGAGAGAAGGAACGGAGAAGCAGGGGAGAAGGCGAGAAGAACAAGGGGAGAAAATGGAAGCGAAAGAGAGTCACAGGGAGAGCAATGGAGGTTAGCCAGGGTTACTCGAAGAGAGAGAGAAGGCGAGAGAAAGAAGAGGCAGTCTACATATATTAGGTTAATATAAAAGACATTTAATGTACTTTTGTCCCAATCAATATTGAGATTTATATACTTCAAAAACACTGAGAACTCTCAGTATTATAACTAGAACATTCATGACGGTCTTGCCGTCCAACACAATGGTACACAAAAAAAATGTCGTAATAAGGGCAATGATTTATGACAGTATTTTTTCTTGTACGACGGTGGTGAACAAAACTGTCGTAATCATCTCCAAAATAGACGGCGGCCCGACCATTTCTCATGACATTATTTAATACAGATGTCGTCGATTGAGTTATTATTAACGACGACAGAACCTTTTTTCACGACGTTAGAGGATAATACCGTCATTGTAAGTGATATAGGTAACAACGTTTTTCTACAATCCCGCCATTGTAAATCATACATTTTACGATAATTTTTTTCTACCATTATAAAAAGTGATAAAATGTCATATGATACTCAGTTAGATGACGGCAATTCGCCATCGTCTATAGTAATAGACGATGGGAATTTAACTCGTTAAAGATTATTTTTGTAGTTGTGGAGTATTCTCTTAAATAAGAGGTGAGCGGCAAAAGTACATATGAACATAAAAAACAATCAAGATATGAATTTGACGAGGAGAATCAGTGGCACCAGCTGTAGTCCGTAGTTACACAGGCTGTATGTATATATCTCTTAAATTGCATCACTCTTTTAGATATTCACCTTTCATTCTTTCTTGTGATTGTTGCTTCAATTGGTCATTATTCTCTCAATGACACATTTAATCTCACATACTTGATGCTTGTGAGTGCATTTTGGTATAAATGCACTATATCCTCTAAACTTGTTTGATCATACTGTATGCTCGGAAGGACAAGAGCATCTTCAAGAAAGACAAATTTCCGGGAAAAATAATTTTAATTTCTTTGTGTCAATTATGTTTTTCAGGTTAGCAATAATCAGATGGGTAGAGCTTAGAAAAATGATATATAAACTATGATACTCATCACTACTAAATTTTGAAAATGTGTTTGATCTCACATCACGTGTAAAATACAAACTAACAATGAATAATATATTTTAATAACGCAGAGAATGTGAATGTGTAAAAATGAAAACTAACAAGGAATAACATATTTTAATAATGTGGATATGTATACTGTCATGTCAAAATAATGCTGAACATTATAGTAGTACGTTCTGAAGTAATGTGTTTCTCAGTATTCTTCCTATATTTTGCTATCAAATTTATTTAAATATAATTTGAGATGTGTTTATGCGAAGTCATTTTTGTTTCAAGTTTTCCTAAAGTAAAAAACTTGGTTGAGTAGTTGTAGAAAGCTGTTATTAGTGTTGAAGAACAAAAAATATTTTGGATATAAATGCATCCCACATGGAAGAAAACAATGGAAATCAATTTCCAAAAACAAGCGAAATCCATTTCCAAAAATAAAGATGTTTTGAGGGATTATATATCCTCTGCAGTTGGTGAGAGGAAGTTAAATCTGAGCTGCAGCTCAGAGTAAATGTTAAAAATAAAAATAAAATGTAAATTTTTTTTCTTTGTTAGTTAATAATTTAGTAAGTTCTAGATCGTTCAGACCTGATCAGACGATCCAGAAATATTAAACTGTAGTGTCTCACATTAGAATTCAGCAACAAACAATCTATTTCCTGTTTTGAGGACTGAGGGGATGAAAACAATTTAAAAAATTATAGCTTTTTATTTTTAAGGTAATTACCGTAGCTAAACATTTTTTTTATTTTGAGAAAACAAGATGTTTTTGAAAATAAAAATAGCCAAACAAAATTCTATAACTTTTGATTTCCTATAAGATCATCTTAATTAAGACTTTCGTAATCTACTTATCATTTTTGTCGTGGTTATGCAATTTAAATAACATCAAATTTCTCTAGAACCATGTTATATACCTATGTGCTTGACCCAAAAAAAAAATAATAATCGAGTTTTGTTTTCATTTTCTTTTTTCTTCTAAGTCAAGGTCAATGGAATAATAAATATTAATTAGAAACTTTATGAGTGGTCCAAGCATGCTATGCGAGGTCCAAGTCTAACTCATTACCTTATGGAATACTTTTACCAAATATTATACAAGCATTGTTTAACTCGAAACAAGCATTTAGAAAAAATCAAGAGATTATGTTGTTTTTAAAATATAACTTATGGATAATATCATACAAGCTTCTACATTTTGTCCAAATTTTAATTTACCCTCTAAATTATTTTTCTTTTGTAATTGACATTCCAACTTTATCAATCCAATAATTTATCCCTGACCTGAAATTTCAACTTAAATGTTGTTTAAAAAATATCAAGTTTACCCCTCTAAAAAATCACCCATTCCCCTTCATCTCCCCTTGGGTTTTCTGCTAAAGTAGACCCCTACTACACTAACCATTTTTACTTACACTGACCTCTCGCCCACCATCAATTCAAAATCAGCTTATGAAATTATCAAAAAATCCTTTCACGAATTTCAAACGACGACTTGAAAAAAAGCGATGATTACACATTACACGAAACCCCACCCATTCGTGTACCTCACTTGCATTTCCCTCATTTCTCTCTTACTATTACTATCTCCTGCTCTCTCGAAGTCGTAGGATCTATCTCTCTGTAAATCCTTGAGTCTTCGTCTCCCACAGCAAGAAATCACAACAAGATAAGTTTTTGGGCTTCTGAGTTTATATTTTCTAGATTCTGAGATATTTTTTCTGAGGTTTTAAGGTGTTTTTTCTGGGTTTCTGAGGATTTTTTATTATGAATTTTTGCATTTCTATTTTTTGTGGATATCTGAATCACAACAATGTTATTTTTTTATTTTCTAATATATTTTTTTATGGGTTTCTGAGTGTTTTTTTGAGTTTTTGAGGTTCTGGTCTTGCATCGTCTATTTTCTAGGTACACGCTCGTCGTATAACTATCATGTAGTCTTGCATGAGGGTCATGTAAACCTCGTGTACACTACAGGATGGTTACACGATGAGCGTGCCCCCCTCGTGTAGTCTACACGAGGACTACACCACGGTCGTGTACCCCTCATGTAGTCTATACGATGATTATACGAGCATCGTGTACATTTTTTGATCTTATGTTTGCCTTGAATTTTTTACAGGTTATGGCTTCATCAAAGATGCAACTAAGATACGCGACGTTAACAAAATTCTAAAAGCAAGAGTCAATGCAAAGTGCAATATCCACTTCATAGAGGTTATCAAGACCAAGCTAACAACTCATCAACTCTCCCTATTTAGGGAGACATGCTTTGGTCATCTCCTTGATCTCCCATCCATGAAGTTTTCAGCAACTGTCTGTCAATAGGTACTGCTAGGGATGCCAAATATGTCAACATCATTCCATCTGAGCAGAAAATATGGTTTCTTGTCAATGAGGAACTACCGTGCTTCTCCAAGAAGGAGTTCTTGTTGATGACCAGACTAAAGTTCGGTGAAGCCCGGGATGAGAAGAAGACCCGTGGCCCCAACAGACTCTTTGATTTGAACTTTCCCAAAGCTCAATCAATAACTATGGCTGAGTTGGAGGAGAATTTTAAAAACTCTAAATATAAAGCAGATTCTGATCGGGTCAAGATGACTTTGATTTATTTGCTCGAGCATTTTCTGTTGGAGAAGGAGAACTGTACCCTAATTGAGAAGAGATGGATGTTTTTGGTTGATGACCTTGAAGCGTGTTGGGGATTATGCCCTCAAATTATGTATATTGACATTTTGATATGAAATTTAATGAGCATTATATTTTCTTTTAAATTATTGTTAAATAATTTATATAAATATCTGAAAATTATATATTCATTAATGAGACTATAATCTTGTATTAGTATGAGAAGATTAAGATCACAAATAATGAATAAAATTGTCAGTAACATATTAAAGTATGAAATCTTTAATGAATGGTTGTTAGTGCGGTTCACTAAACATTATGAATGCATGTGATCTAGATCCAGATCATTCATGTGGATAGACATCCTAGTGAAGATATTTTATATAATGAGATTATATATGACTGGACCGATATGAATTAATATCTTTATTGACATGTCGTTTATAATAAAGATTTAATACACATTAATTCGATGATCATATGTAGGCCATTCTGTGCGAGAACATGTTTTGAACATGATAAACATAATGCACGAAGCATAAGTACATGGGGTGACCATTGATGAACGAGCTCAAGTTAGCATTATACTTGAGTCGCTCACATCAACTTTTTATACATTCACGACCAACTATGTTATGAAAAAGTTACAATTCAATATGACCCAGTCGTTGAATGAACTGTAGAATTTTGACTCATTCAACTTTAGAATGACCAAAGAGAGCGAGGCAAATGTTATCGAGCAAAAGCCTTTTCCACTGTTAAAAGTAACAAGATGAAGAAGATCAATGGTAAGGATAAAAGTAAGAACAAAAAGGGAAGAAATGCAAGATATCGCCAAAAGCCAAGAAGAACAAGAAAGGCAGCAAGCCCAAGGGAAAATGTTTCCACTGTGGGGTTGAAGGTCATTAGAAGAGAAACTGTAACAAGTATCTCTCCGAGCAAAAAATGAAAGGTAAATATGATTTACTTGTACTTGAAGCTTGTTTAGTGGAATATGATTTGTCATTTTGGATACTTGATTTAGGAGCCACTAACCATGTATGTTCTTCTTTGCATATGCTTGATTCGTCAAGGGAGCTGATTGATTTTTAGAGTTGACAATGGCGCGCCCGTGTCAGCTAAAATATCAAGGACAATTTGTTTACTTTTTGGATATAATTATATAGTTTTGAACAATGTTTATTATATTCCTGGATTTTCAAGAAATTTTATTTCTCTTTCTTTTTTGCAAGAACAGTTATTCGAAGTTTCTTTTATTAATAAAGAGTTTATTATTTCTAAAAATGGATTCAATTTTTTTCTTGCTAAAGTTATAAACGGACTCTACATGCTTAAACCGACTAAACGCGTGTTAAATAATTATGAATTATTTAAAATAGCAAAACCTAAAAGTAACAAACAACATAGAGTTTCTCATGATGATGATAACACATATCTTTGGCAACTTAGCTTGGGACATATTAATCTAGATAGGTTAACAAAGCATGGTGCTTTGAGAGAATTAAAAGTTGGAACTCTTCTTGTTTGTGAATCCTGTCTAGAGGGTAAAATGACCAAGAGACATTTCACAAGAAAGGGCCAAATAGCCAAGGAACCACTTGAACTAGTACATAGTGATGTCTGTGGACCGATCAATGTATAAGCTAGAGGTGGGTATGAGTATTTTTTCACTTTTATCGACGATGACTCAAGATATGGTCACACTTACCTAATGTAAAGAAAGTATGAAACTTTTGGAAAGTTTAAAGACTTCAAAGCTGAAGCTGAAAGGCAATTAGGTAAATAATTGAAAACCATTCGATCCAATCGAGGTGGTGAATATCTGAATTTAGAATTCAAGAATTATTTGCTGGAGTGTGGAATCCTATCCCAACTCAGAGCACGTGGAACACCACAGCAAAATGGTGTTGCAGAGAGGAGAAACCGAACCTTATTGAATATGGTTAGGTCGATGTTAAGCTACTCATCTCTGTCAGTTACATTTTGGAGATATGCACCACACACAACAACTTACATTTTGAATATAGTGGCCTCTAAATCTGTAAGGAAGACGCCTTTAGAGTTTTAGAGTTATGGAATGGCTCCAAACTTAGTTTACGTCATTTTCGTATATGAGGGTGTCCAACTAACGTTCATAGACCCAAGACCGGAAAGTTAGACTCGAGGTCTGAGGTATGCATATTCATATGCTATGCTCTAGAGACTAGAGGTGAGTACTTTTATAGTCACAAGGATAAAAAATTGTTTGTATCGACAATTACAACCTTCATTGAGCATGACTATATGCAAAAGACATACCTCGTAGCAAAGTAGTTTTCGAGGAATTAGCGGCTGATGAGATCAGATCACCTTTAATTTCTACTGATAAATGACAAACCAGAGAAACCACAGTTCTTGCAAAGGAAACCCTGGTGCAACGTCGTAATGAGAGGGTTGTGAGATAACCAGTTCATTACGAACTAGAAGCATATGTCCTAGTGTCAGACAATGATAAGAACGATCTATTATCTTATGAAAAAAATAATTGATGATCCTGAAAGGAGAAATGGCAAGATGCCATGAACCAGAAAATGGAATCTATGTATTCCAATTTTGTCTGGGAACATATAGATCTACCTGAAGATGTCAAGCCCATTGGATGTAAATGGATCTTCAAGAAGAAAAAAGGTGCATATGGGAAAGTATAGACTTTCAAGGCACAGTTAGTAGCCAATGCCCATACACAAAGGGAATGAGTCGATTATGAAGAGATATTCTCCCTTATGGCCACGCTAAAATCTGTTCACATCTTTTTGTCTATAGCCACTAGTTTTAACTATGAGATATGGAAAATGGACATCAAGACATCTTTTCTGAATGACTCACTTGAAGAAAGCATCTATATGATGCAACCAGAAGGGTTCATACTAAATGGGCAAGATCAGAAAAAGTGCAAGTTGCTTAAATCTATTCATGGATTAAAGAAGGCATCTAGATCTTGGAATCTTACATTTGATGAGATTATAAAGTCTTATAGCTTCAAGCAGAATGTTGATGAAGCCTATGTTTATAAATACATCAAAGGTAAGATATGGTTTTCTTAGTTCTTTATGTTGATGATATTCTACTACTTGGGAATGATGTAAAAACTTTGTCAAAGCTAAATAAGTGGTTAGCTAAGAAATTCAAAATGAAAGATGTAGAAAAGGCGAGCTATGTTCTAGGTATCCAAATTCTAAGGGATAGAAAGTACAAGCTCTTGTCACTTTCTCATGTATTTTATATTGATAAGGTGCTGGAGAGATTCTCTATGGCGAATTCCAAGAAAGGTCAACTACCAAACAGACATGGAATTTTCCTCACCAAGGAACAATGTCCTAAGACACTTCAAGAGGAAGAGGATATGAGAAAGGTTCTTTATGCTTCAGTAGTTGGAAGTCTCATATATGTCATGTTGTGTACGAGACAGACATATGTTATGCAGTGAGAATTGTCAGTCGTTATCAATCCAATCCAGGTTTGGAACATTGGATTGCAGTAAAGCACACTCTCAAGTATCTTATGAGAATGAGAAATTATATGATTGTTTATTCAGGTGGAGACCTGAACCCCACTGGATATACTGATTTTGATTTTCAATCAGATAGAGATAGTCGAAAGTCGACGTCTAGATCAGTATTCACCTTAAGTGGAGGAGCTGTAGTCTGGAGAAGTATTAAACAATCCAGCATTGCATATTTCATTGTGGAAGCTGAATATATAGAGGCTTGTGAAGCTGCGAAAGAAGCTGTATGGCTCAGAAAGTTCTATACTGATCTAGAAAGTAATTCCAGATATGGACAAGCGACTGGTCGTATACTGTGATAACAGCGGGACGGTAGAGAATTCCAAGGAGCCGAGGAGTCATAAGAGGAGCAACACATAGAGAGGAAATATCATCTTATAAGAGAGATAGTTCATAAAAGGGACTTGACTGTTATGAAGATAGTGTCGGAATAGAACATGGCTGGTCCTTTTACAAAGACACTTCCCACGAAGTCATTTGAAGGTCACGTGCGTAACATGAGATTAAGAGAGATGTCACATATAATTTAGGACAAGTGAAAGATTGTTGGAGGTTATGCCCTCAAAGTATGTGTCTTGAAATTTTGATATGAAATATAATGGGGATTGCATTTTTCTTATAATTATTATTTTAAATTATTGTTAAATAATTTATATAAATATCTGAAAATTTTATATTCATTAATGAGACTATGATATTGTTTTAATACGAGAGGATTAAGATCATAGATATGAATAAAATTGTCAGCAACATATTAAAATATGGAATCTCTAATGAAAGGTTGCTAATACGGTTAACTAAGCATTACGAATGTGTGTGATCTAGATCCAGATCATTGATGTCGATAGACATATTAATGAATGTACTTTATATAATAAAATTATATATGACTGGACAAATATGAATTAATATCTTTATCGACATGTCGTTTATAATAAAGATTTAATAAATATCAATTCGATGATCATATGTAGATCAGTCTGAATCCTGAGTAGTCACAAACTCTCATACATGTGTAACGCCCCGATCTCTGAGAGTTAAGCATGTATGTAATTTCACAATCAAAATCCCCAATTCGATACAAACCCTAATTTTGAGAAAATTCTCAAATATTAAAATCTTATTTTACCCATGATAGAAAAACTGTGACCATAAATAACAGAAGCATTAAAATGCCTTAAATGCATAATTAATAAAATCTCAATAAAATATAATTAAACTCTAAAATAAAGTCAAAACTTGAGATCTATAATTCATGAAGTTTTCTCTCATCATAATCCATAGAAAAATGTAACATAAAATAAACTAATTAAATAACTCAGTTTAACAGAAAATGTTTCCCAAGTTTTAAATCAATTCATAGACTGAAAACATAAATTACTGTAACCCAATTGGCTATGGCAGTCTCACACTGACACTACTCGTCGTCATCGTTTGCATCATAAACAACTGTGGGGAATGGGTACTTTAAAATACTCAATAAGCAAACTTACATAATAACATGCATCCACATGTTATAAATGCAATCATGACATAAGATAACTGAACTTGACATATATCATAAATGAAATAATGCAACGTACTTGATCATGACATGGCTTAACATAGCACGTAAATAACACGTGCACAAACGGAATCATATAACAAACTTATTCATATCTTGTCTTAGCATAACCCCTAGTTAACAACCTAATCAGAACTGATCACACGTTAACTGAAACATATAATGACGAATTGGGCGACGAAACAGATGACACCCATTGGGTAATGAAATAGATGGCACACATCGGGTGATAAAACAGATGACACGCATTAGGTGATAGAACAGATGGCACTCATAGGTGATGTAAAACGTGAACAGATGGCACCTCATGAGTGACAAGAATCATTTATAGATGACACCCAATGAATGACCAAAATATGAACGGACGACATCCTATGTGTGACGAAAGCATGAATCGATGACACCTCATTCATCTAACAGAATAAAACGTGAACAACCTTGATTTCTTGTTAACTAAGGGTCATGCTTAAGTCCATATCTTGCATAATTACCACTTGACTTACTTTTTCTTCATAAATTGCAAAGTCCAATGCATGATTGTAATTGATCATATGTTTCACAAGTAAACATATAATGCATACTAATACATGTAACAAAATCTAACATGATAACATACTAGCATAAAATCAGTCATATCCAGACATTTATCTTATGATAATCACATTAATAACTGAACAGTATTTAAACACCAAAGTATTCACGAATATAAACATCATAAAAATGGTTGAACACATAGTAAAAATATAAATACATGATATACAATTATAACAACGGGAGTCACACCATCATGTAAGCCCACTTACACAAAATATATACATGGACATAACAATGTTTACAAACAATTAAAACTGATAAGAATAACACATCTTACATTTATCACCCGTGTCACACTACGATGTAATTCACTTACACAAAACATATACATGAACATAACATGCTTACAGATAATTAAAACTGATGAGAAAAACACATATTACATTTATCACATGTGGGTGACATTACGATGTAAATTCACTTACCTGAATCGGAGGAATGAACTAAACAACTAATGACCTGGAATAAAAAAATATAATCACTAAATTGGTTTGAGCGAGGCCCAAAAACACTAATTTGGGTCAGAAATCAAATGATTAAACTTGGTTCAAACGGTTCAAACTGGGTTGGTTCAGATCAGTTCAGTTTCGTCAGGTTGGACCAGTTCAGACCGGTTCAGCTAAACTAAATCAGTTCGGTTCAGGTTGAACCACTTTAGAATAGAACCAACTGAGTCACAAGATCCAGTTGCAGAACAAGAAAAATGGAAGGAACGAACATGGGAGAATAGAGAAAACGAGAAAACAGAGGGGGAAGGAGATAGAGAAGCAGAGGGGAGAGAGAGAAAAAAAATAGAGGGAGAGAGAGAGAGGAGAGCCATTCAAATGGAAAGAAAACAGAGAGAAAAAGATAGACTGAAAGAAACAAAGAGAGGGGGACGAAGAGAAGAAACAGAAGCCTACCGACGTGAAGACCTGGCAGCGCTGGAAGCAGTCTGTGAATGTGGCGAAAGACTTCCACGAAGTGCAGAGTCGAGACAAAATCAAAGAATGAAAACATAAGGGAAAGGAGAAGTTTGCTGAAATTGGAGAAAAGTTTCAGAATTGGCTAAACTACTTTGAAATAGAAAATATGGGTTAAGAGAGGGAGAAAATAAAAAGAATGAAGAAAGGACAAGGAAGAAGAAGGCAGAGGTTACCTAAATTTCATGATGAACCTAAAGAACGACGAAACGAAGATGAAGGAGGGAAACATAGGGGCTCACTGAACAGACGGTTAAGGGAGAGAGAGATCACGCTGGGTGGAGGCTGCCAAGGGAGAGAGAAGGAGTATAATATATATAATATTAGATTATGGTTGGCTTTGAGTGTATGCGCATATATGTGTGAATGATTTTTAAAAATTATATAAAAACCCCTTTTTAAAATTGAAATAAATCAAATTTAAAAATAAAACAAATAGCTTTACAAAAATTACAAATAATCCCTTTTAAAAGTCAAATTTTAAAATCACATTTAACTTTTAAAACAGTTTTACAAAAATGCCCATTTACGAAGGGTCGGGTATTACAACATGACTACCAGATCTTTTGATTCACTCGTTAATGTTTGTTTGTAAAATAAGCTAGTAACTTTTATTTTAGAGATTCAGTTATATGAATGGTTGAGAACATGATCTTACAAGATTTAGAATTCAAGCTTTCTTAACGGATTGTACATTGGTTCTCTTAAGTGTTAATTGTGGAACTGAATGGTTATTGAGCTCAAATTTATAATAAGATTATAAATTAGCTATTCACTAGTGGATTAATAGTACTTAAGGATCAAAAGGTAATTAGAAGGGTAAAATGATAATTTTGACCAGTTCTAATTTATGAATCAATAATTGGAGGACATAACTATATCATTAGACTACATGAGAATACTCTGTAAATACATTCTATAATCACTAAGAGTTCAATTCCATATTTATGGTGGAGTAATAATGAAATTAATAAATAAAATTATTTAAGTAAAGAGTTTAATTAATAATTTGATTTATTGGAGTTTAGAATTATATATCCATGGTCTCTAAGTCACCTCTATATTACGCAGTCTAGAGTGTGAATATTTGAGGACATGAGAAAAAGACTAACTTGCAAAGAAATTTTTATTTTAGGACAAGTACATAATTATGAGATAATTATTTCAGAATTAATATATATAAACAATTATCGATAAGTGAGACAGAATATCTAATTTATAAAATTAGATAATTAAATTATTATTAGATAATATTGCGGAACAACTAAATCTGTTATTTGTGAAATAACAGATAATTTAGTTGATAGGGGTAATCAGATATGTTAATTTTGAATTAACTGATATCTAGATATTTGTCTGATTAAAATAAATATTTAATTTACAGTAATCGTCACGTGTCAATCACTGATTGAGAATCAGAGGCTGACATAAACTACTGTAGTGCCACGAGACATTACAGTAGTGCGGGGTGCAATATTGTAGTACCACATGACACTACAGTGGTGTCGTGAGGCATAGTGGCGTGAGGCACTGTGCTGCATCACGGCACAACTCCAGTGTCGCATGGCATTGAAGTTGTTGTAGATTAAATATATTTTTTAATTTAATTATCATAAATATTCGATACGCCATTATCTAGAATAAGATACAAATTTTATTCGAATGTCCTCAGTTGATGAATGAGTTTATCAGATCATCTATTGATCAATTAGAGAATTGAGTTGTGAACACAATTGCTCAGAGTGATTTGTCTCTACAATTAACAGTAAATCAAATCTTAAAAAAATAATCATCATGTTCTTTTGGAGAATCGTCTCACAAAATTCATTCTCAGTAAATCTTTAGATCTCATGTGTTGAGAATATCTAGAGACAAAAAATGTCTTATAATACTCTACGTGCACACACACGTCCTAGTGCATTGAGGATTGACTTGGAAGATCTTGGTGCGGATCTCGGAGTTTACTGATCGTAGGAACAGTTTCGTGGGACAGAGGATTGATCGGTTTTGCAAGGACGCTTGATTAAGACTACAAGAGATATATGATTCATAACCTTGTATGTTGTAGATTTAATATATAAATATATAATGGACCCTGATTGAAAAGAGTTTTCAATGAAAGTGTTTATTTTTTAAAACCGTTGCGTCGTGCTTTTTTTCTTTTTATCGAGAAAGATTTATTTTTATTAAATTTTTTTAAACACCTCCGCTGCGCACACGCTGCGTTTCCACGCGACAATGGTTCACGATGACACATGTGATTCTAACCCAACATCGGGGTCAGTCCCGACATGTGCATAAATGACTTTCATATACCATGACAAGTTTTTATGTCAAGAGAAAGAGTGAGCATCTTGGAATTAGGAAGAGAATCACAAGGGTTGAATTAGGATTTATCAACCTACGTGTAGCAATTCAATGATAAAGCTATGGACTATGTAGGAGATTACAAATATAAGTGGTTGCACAGTATACAGGTATCGTTATGTACGCTGTTAGAGCTAAACATACCATTGATCACCCCATTATTCAGAAATTCGATGGCTTATGAAAAGTTCCACTCATAAAAATCAATAAACGCATATGTCACTAGTTGATTCAGACATGTCGCTTAGAATAATTGTTTCATTTCGCTAGGTACACATATGATAACGACAAACTATCATGAGGTGTGGATTGGGACTGGACGCATCTCACTTCTAAGCGCCCCTGTCACAGACCACTTAAAATGATTCTCACTTCGCCAGGTACATTCATGGTAACGATAAATTATCTCAAAGTTTATGCTAAGACTGGACGTATCTCAAATATCTATCTGAGTGCTCTCGAGGTAACGACAAAATTACCACGAGGTATGACTCAGGCTTGAACTACCACTCTGGGTGCATCCGAGGAGAGGAGAATGTGCATACACAAAATGGTGGACTCAAGATAATGGTTCATAAAATAGCAAAAGATGATCAACTACATGCTAGAAATTCAACGCAAATTCGAGAAGACTACAATTTTTTGAAAAAGTAAAGATAACATAATCAAGTAACATCATAATAAATCAACTCGATTCACGCCAGAATGCTCATTGTATGTCATCATTTTCGGGGCATGCAATGTCTAGTCACTTATGAAATGTATATCTCCACTGGCATCTTCAAATCTGAGCCAATGAAGGATTACCACTTTACTATCAAACTCGAATTTCTCCAATAGGTCTTCATGGTTCAGGACAATGCAGGAATGTGAGATGCTTTAGGACTCATTCATCGAAATCAAGTTTTGCAAGCGACTCTATTTCACTGGTAACATGTATTATCGAAAAGATTATTGGTCTTCCCTTCGTCATGTTTAGATATGACAAGAGTTGTTGGATGGGTCAGAATAACCATCATGATTTGTTATTCCACCTGAGTGATACTATTTTTTCGTTCCCACCAAGGTCGATGTCCCTATCAAACACAAGTTATAAGTTCTTTGACATGTAATCAAAAGTTATGACATCTCCATGACCACGCTTCTGGCAAGTGATCAAACTTTGGATAAGATAAAATTTTGACCCTTGCCGACGCATATGCACTGTTAAAAAATGTTACGGTCTCATAACATCCCAGTAATCACTTTGAGTTATGGTGGACCTAATCAATGAGGCAATACAAATTGTCAAAGAATACGGGAGCTAAAGTGACTTTCCGTCATATTGCCAATCTAGTTTTCATCACAAACACACAACTATTCATCATCTTGAAGGAAAGCCATTTGACATTGAAACAAACATAAGCTCCATTTAAGCTAAGAAGCAATGAAATGACCCAAACACATACAACTGGGAAGTTTGACAATGTGATCATGGTTCACACGCAGCATAAGGCAATAATAATGAAATGAATAGAATGGGAGGTGACATTACTTTGAAGCATGTAATGTGACACCCATAGTACAATAAGGCCAGTTAGTTCCACCTTCTCATTTCGAAAGTATGGACATTTTTTGAAACTTCCACTGTTTCGCTTTTTTAGTTGAAGTAGTAATGTCTCCGAAGAAATGTAAAAGATGTAGTCCAAAGAAATGAAAAAGATGTAGTCCGCCCACTCTCAACACCCGGACGCTATTTTGGTATGATTCCTAATGGTAATAGGAGATATAAGGAGGTTATCATGCATGTCTTGTAAGAGTGATATTGATTCAGCACCTATGTATTCCACACTCCTACTTTCCTGCTCTGACAAGAAGTGGGGTATAAAAAATATATCATCATCGACGATTTTCTCCGCACCACGAATCAAACAAGCGCCTATTATATGTGTCATATTTTTGCACCAACTATAGTTCCTCGTGACTGTAATGGCACCGATGTTGCCAACGTGAGACTACAAAATGAAGATTACGATCAGTTGTACCCAGATTGCACGTCATCATGACAAGTCACTTTCGCATTGTATTTGTACATTGAATGAGTCACATTATGTTTCTACTAGGTTTGCAAATTCTCATGATTGCAACGTACAAATCCAACATAAAGAGCACAGTCACACACTCTGTGTCATACAATCGTATTACATCCTCACACTATCCGATCATGCTATGTTCCTTGTTGATTCGAGAAGTTTCACGATTAAAAAATAATACAAAGTAACTTAACTTTGTCACCACAATTATAATTTCAAGATTATGAAAACAATAATTTCAAGAAGAAATACCTGTCACCACAACTATATTTCTCAAGATTTGAGGGGCCTTCATCAAGTAACCTAACTGACACACATAAAGAAGATCTACAAGTTTAGTTGCTACCCACTACACTTGCACATGGGGCTAATATATGTGACATATTAAACACCCAAGCTTTCATCATCCAAGGCGCCACCTTACTCTTATATCTCAGTATTGTCCTTGAGAATTTTCTGGGTTCTCGAAAAAGATTTTTTGTTATATGGTCTTCAAAGCCACATAGTTCCTCAGAGATCATTACGAAAAGGGTTTTCGGCCGCCTTAAAATGTGTCGACAATACCACTTAGAGGAAATGTTTTTTATGTTGTTTTTGTATGCCCATTTTAACATGAAGTAACCATGTCTAGCGTCTCAAGAAGACTATTCAGGTCAACTGTTGCCTCGGTGATGAAAAAATCACCTTAACAGGAGGAGTGACGATTCACTCTAAGTGCACCAAGGGTCACGACAAAATTATTACAAGGGATGATTTAGGACTGAGCATGTAAAGGTGTAACTTAGCCGCTATCATGAATTCTCCTCCAAAAGTGAAACTTGGCCGTTGAAACATGAGTTATTGAAAGGAGAGAATTCGCTGCAACTTTAAATAAGTTGGTAGGCATTTTGCCGTTAGGCCAACCCATGAAAATGTATCTATGATCCTTCAAGTGTGCCCATGACGGGTGGTTTAAATGTTCACATATATATGTGTCTTCTTAGGCAGTTTCATTCTATTTTCATGTATATATGCGCCTTCTTAGACAATATTATGCTAGTTTCTACGTATATGCGCCTTCAAAGGTTGAATTGTTTGAGGATGACACTTCAGATAACAATCTTTTAGTTGCTTGGGAAGTTTTTCCCATTCTATTATGTTTATCATTGAAAGTGCATCTATGCTTACTTATTTGGAAATTTTCCTAATGGCATCACTGAATGTGATTTTATCTCCACTAGTAGAGGTTAAAAGTACATTGGCAAACATTATCATTCATATGCAAGTAAATTGGCTATGACATATACGTAGTTAATTCTGTCAATCGTCGTACCACATGGAAATGTAAAAATGTTACAAACATACACTTGTTACATCTACTGTACGCATCTAATTGCACTAGTATCATATTTGAAAGTTCATTTTCCCATTTAAGCATTATGG
Source organism: Datisca glomerata (assembly GCA_003255025.1). Taxonomy (NCBI): domain Eukaryota; kingdom Viridiplantae; phylum Streptophyta; class Magnoliopsida; order Cucurbitales; family Datiscaceae; genus Datisca; species Datisca glomerata. The sequence goes on from QANY01010015.1 coordinate 537,973, forward strand.
CATATGCCCCTGGTATTGGTATTCACTGCCGAGCCATTTCTTGATGAGTTCCGCCCTGGTTAGTTTTCTCAAGTAATATGTTACCTCGATGTTATGTTGCATTGGTCACGCCCCTAATTGGTGAAACTCTTTTTGGTGAATTCTTCTTGGTCAGTACTTCTAAATCATTATTATCTGAAAATGATGGTATGTTTATTTATAACTCTGATGAACTATCTCTAGTAATGTTGAATATTAACACACCATTAAGCTTTATCTATCATATATGAACATGATATAGTTAGAGAATATCACTTAGCTCTATTCACTTGACATGACACATAAGTATTTGAACACACATTATGAACATACATACGGTACATATATTATCATGTATACTCTTTCGAGCTAACATTGAACATAAGGTTGTGTATTGCTAGTGTATATGTATTTTTCAACTAGTCATTCTTCAATAAATGCCGCCATGATCAGACTCTTTATTGAGCAGTCATGTCGTTGCCAAATACTTATTACATCTCTTACTGGAGGCTAAATGATAGTAATTGGTACATCATTACATCTAGTTGGGGGATATAGCAACAAATATGACCTTGCATGATTGATTTAGTGGAGAAACATTCGTCATCAAAGTTGAACATCTCACAATTCAGTGGATCATCAAGAAAATCACAACACACACCGAGACTATGTACAAGTACAATTGTTATGCATTTGAACTTGCACAGGGGGCTAATGTAAATGGGTGCATCTCTCGTCATTCACATGGTTGAATGTTATGACTCCGACTCACCAACGTGGCACATGTCGCTCCTATGAACTATTATCAAGTGTCAGCTTTGACTTTTCAACGTGATTGATCCACGCCAGCGACTAACTGACTTAAAATGTATCTTGTATTATTTATTCTTTCTATGTATTCATTCATATCATTGTAACCACTAAGTCAAGTAACAAAGACTTAAGTGAATTTCTTGCCTGAAAAATTTTCTAGGGGCTGTGGTCTGGAAGGATTTGGATGAGGTTCGCTATATTGGAAAGGATATCCCTTCTCTTTTTTAGGGCCGTGGATGTGCCGTCTGTTGTAATATGTCCATAAAGTAGTGTGTAATAACTATTTATTTGTATTTAGTTATTTCTCAGACATTAGTATTATTGAATTTTTATGAATAAATTGAAAGTTTTATTTTAAATTAAAGTGTGTTTGTAAATTACTCAAGTTCTGAAACTTTCATCAATGAACGAAGAGTGAAGACAGAGGCATCTCCAGATGAACTCTTCTGAGAAAGTTCAGAACGATATTCGTAGTCTTAGGATCGACTGGGCAATCAAATCTGGTTGTGACTGTTAGGTTGAACCAATGGATGCCAGTCGTGGGGAATGGGAGTGGAGACTTAAACGGTTAACCTATACATGTTATGAATATATTGAATAGACCGGTAACAAATTAGTTTAGAGCCTAAAACCATTTACCTAGCTCTAAATCTAATTGTTACACTTTAAGAGTATTTTCATAATTTTTTTAATCCTGAGGTGAATACGTAGTTTGACTTAGTTAGTTGCAATCTTTGATATGTCAAATGAGTGAGTTCGAATTGAGGGGCAATACCTTGGCTGTTGAGATTGTAATTCAATTAAGTTGGAGTTACGTGATTCACAGATATGAAAATTCGTGGTTAGATTGCGAAAGCATTAATATCACCTTATGTTTTATTGATAGGTGTGTGAATAAATTAACCTGACCATGTATTCAATGAATTGAGTCATTCGATTAAGACTTGTGAATTGTACGAGACAATTCACGATTATGTCTTTCTTACTTAAAGTCAATTAATGAGTTAAGAAAATAATAACAAGAGGCGTAAAATGATAATTTTACATTCTGGTCTTATTATTGATATTCACAATGGGTATTTTGTTAAAATATTATGTGTACCGTGAAAGTAAAAAATGTTTTATTTACATCAACAGAAAATGTAGCACGCATGAATCAAGAGTTGATTCGACATCGAACCTATAGTGGAGTGGAACAATATCAGGATTAAATAAGTCAGGAATTTATGAAGATAAATTCACCGGGTATCTGAATCATTAGCTTTGTTCATGTGGGTCCATCTGGTCTCAGAAATAGCTCATGAGAACATGAATAAAGAAACGAAGTAAATTGGATCAAAATGTATTTTGGGGCCAAGACATACTTCCTACACCTATATGTAATGGGTGATATCACTTAATTAGTTAAGTGTGATTGTTTGTATTAAAATTAATTAGTTTATTATTTTTTAATTATTAGATAACTAGTAAATAAAAATTAATTAATTAATTAATTGATAATGATCAATTAAATCTATCGATTGGATTGATAAATTTTGATACAACTCTAACACTGTAGAGATATACTGATTTTTGGCAATTTGAATATATGAGGGTGAATTTTTAAAAATTTAATATATATGAGTATATTTGTAAATATCAAAAATTAGATTTTATAAATATCTAATTGAAAAATTGATTGTAGAGAGAGAGATAGAGATATAGATCTCATATTAGATATAGAGAAAAATAATTTTCTCCCCTCCCTAGAGATTGGCACCGATTGAGAGAGCATTGAAGAAAAAATATTCGATTTTTTCCTTCAATCATTTTGAGAGCTGACACTCAAATTCCTATATAAAATTCTCGTGAGATTTATTTCTGAAATTAACGGGTGGTTGTTGGTGGATGAAATTTACAAATCGTTCTTGAAGTGCGTGATTCAGATCTTGAAACTTGAAAAACGCTCGAAGGAATTCCGCCAATTAAAAAATTCTCCCATACAAGTCTAGGTGAAAACTTATTTCTAACATTATCTTCTTGTTTAATATCGTATATGCATAATCGCACGTTGTTTAGTTTTAAATTATTTAATTCGATTAAATAAGTTAATTAATTTTTTTTTTATATTTTGCCCACGGTTCAAACTTATTTTTAGTTAATTTTAAAGCATACCGATCCCAAGACCGTCTTCTCATTTTAAGAAGGAACTTAGTTGTTAGGACACCCCTCGAGAGGGGTCTCCGACGAATATCGCGCTATCTCTTTGATGTGGCGTGCTCTCCATGTTCTTCCTTTTCGGATTCACGGTCACCGCACGTGACACATGACTCAATGTGAAAGGTGTCGTACATGAGAATCTTCCCCATAGATACCATGACCCACGCGGTTATGGTTATAGCAAATGATGATTGGACGTTGCCATCTCAACGAGCTTGTTGAGGTGTCATTACGTAGGGTCAACTACAAATTAGTCAAGAGATTAATTAGAGTGGACCCCGCGTGGAAGCTTCTCTATAAATAAAGCCTCTTCCCTTTTATTGTAAAAGACTTTTTGACACTTTTGACTTTTGCTTCATTTGGCATTTTTGTACTTACTAGACTTGGAGAATTCTCTCTGAAGTCCTCCTCCCAAAAGCGTTTTGTCACATTTGATAGTCTGACTCAAAATGTTCGTCTTTCACCATTTAGATCTCAACCTCCGCTTTCCTAGGCTATATTTGTCATTTATTATAACTAGATCACACATGTAACTGCACTCACATAACGTCACGGTCACACCCACTTAACTCCTGAACAAAGTGTTACCTTTTTTGTACTATAACTAAAAACAATATATGATGTTTAAAAATAAATAACAAAAGCATAGATAAGTACTAGAAAGTTGTTGAATTAAAAATATGTTTTTGGACTTCACATCTCCATTTGTTGTTTTATTCAACTCTACAAAAAGTTATCCTAGTCCTAGATATGATCATATAATAAAAGTTATTCAACGAATAATGTAACATAAGATGTGGACATGCCGGCCAGATATGACAATGGGGTGGTCGACTTATTGAACCGGCCAAACCAACCCATTTTTTGAAGGTGTAGGGTTTAGTCAGACTTATTTTCATCGGTCATAATTGAGATTGTCATATAAGAGATGAGTCATTCTAGTCAATGAATTAAAATGTGTTTAAGTCGCATCTGATTTTACATAAAGAACAAGAAAAGTTATCTATATTATTTCATAGAAAATCAAAATTCGGCTAAAAAGATACTCGTGGACAGACAGACTCAACCATAAAGAGTCGGTTCAAGCAATATAAGCAAATCTCAGTTATTTTATATTTTGGCCGGCTCACCCGTTCACCTCATCTGACCGGTCTAGACTTGCTTGGAAGCCTGCCTAAGGCTACAAACGATTTTATTTGCACTAGTCGTCTAGCTCTTTTGTCATCAATAATGTCGCAAAGTCAAACATGAGATAAATTCTATCGAAACCTTAAATACCGGCTTACCTTTTATCAAATAATTAAACGAAATAATTACATGTTTACTTGAATTGAAAAACAAATAATATTTTACTTGAATTAAAAATAATGTAATGTTTAGGATTAAATAGATGGTTACAATAAAAATTATACCATCATTTTCACTGAAATTGTTCAAATTCTTACCCAATTAAATTTCTATTTCTAAAGGCTGTCTTTTTAAGGTATGATTTGATTATTCGGCTCTTAAATCAGTTTCTTTGATTAAAATAACTTAAACCAATTTCTATAAAAATTTCTTTGATTTTGTTGTCAGCTTCTATTTTTTAAATTAATTCCTTTGATTCGGCTCTCCTTATCAATTTTCACTAATTGTAGCTAAGATAACGTTGTTATTTATTTCTAATGATATTTTTAACATATTTTCTTTTAAATTTTGTTGATTTGTTCTTAATGTTTTCTTTTACTAACTCTTTTATGTTATTATAATAATAGGTTTTAATATGTTGAATTGAATTAGATGATAAAGATACTATGAAAATCGCCGTTGGTTGAAATGTTTTAGTGTATCTACTAATTCTTATTACCAACAAATTTATTAACAAAAAGTAAAAAGAAACATGTATTTTTTTAAATAAGATATAGGAAAGTTAAATAAAAATTATCGATGGTCAAATTTTTTTGAAAAAATAATTGAAGGTCCACCTTTGCAAATGAAAAAAGAATGCAAATCAATTATCTTTAAGAATAATTAAGTACATTTTAGAAAAAAATTAAGTATATTAAATATACTAAAACATGTTAATTATTATGTAGTGTTTGGAAGATTCCCAATAATGACCACAAACATATTAAATCAAACTTTTCAGTTCAATTTCACTTTAATTCCACTTTACACGATGTGAATGCTAATATATATGGATGTTAACGGGGTGGGGCGCGGTTGGGTGGCCTTCTCCATCTCCATCTCCATCTCCACTTTAATATATCCACTTCATGCATGTCTCATCCCCATTTAAAGAAAGAAGGGTGAAGATTGAGAATCTTTGTTGGGAACGGTTTACCCACGCGTTTCCATTGATTATTTTGTGCCTAAGTTATGTGTAGAATGTAGATAGAAATGAAGACATTTCAAATAAATATAATCTATAGATAAATTTACACATGTTCTAAATAAACTGCATAACAGTTGTTTAAGTTAAATTATCAAACTTGAATATGTCTGCTATATTAATTTATAATTTTTGAAAGTGGGAAGGGTTAACTTATAATTTTAATATGTTAAACATATATTAAAACAAAAAATAAATGAGGGATGTGGAGGTGACTCGTCTTGTATACGCTCATTCACTCAAATCCAATAAAACTTCAACCCATTAGGATGGGTCCTCACGAGTTCAGAGACCCAATGTATTGCCCATAGAAATTTTCTAAGGTGTTGAGTTTCTAACTCGAGATCTTTCACCTTCTCTCGAGCAATACACTTTGAGGCCGAGCTCCCCTACTCGTCAATCCTACTATGTTATTCTTCATGGGCTTTAACGACAATAAAAAAATCAACTAAAATGTCAAAAGTCATAACACATTAAGGTACTTTACCCATTTTTATTGGTTTACAAACTTGTCCCGTACGAGAACATTTTTAGTATTTTTTTCATATAACTTAATTCCACGTATGCGACTTTTTGAATTTCTAATCATTTAGCATTTGCGCATTGCATGTGACATGATATTTCAATATGTATATTTTATTGTGTTGCAAGATTTTACTATTTATAATAGAAAGCAATATCAAAATGGTGGTAAGTTAATAAAAAAAAACTCATTATTTTGCATTGAAGTACAAATGTGAATAGAAATAAGATAATTTTTTTAATTATAGAGAAAATAAATGAAAAAGATAGAGATAAAAAAGTCAAAGTTAAAAAAAATTCATTAAAGTTCAGTTAATTAATTATTAATTAATTGAAATTAATAATAATAATAATAGTTAAATTATGCATTAAATTTATTAAATAAACTGATTTATATTATATTATACGTGTCAACCAATCATATTTAACTATATCAAAATAATAAAAGATAATACTTAAATAATAAAATGTAGCTTGAATAAAATAATTTTCATCTCTGATAACTCTTAATATATTATATTATAGATAAATAAAATAATATACATTAATCCACGTGTCAAAAAATCAATTAGAAAAAGACTAAAATTTTCAGCATTCCATGAGTATTAGAAATTTTCCGGTTCCATACAAAGCCATGGAATTTTTTTAATGATTTGAAGGATTTGATCTACCATGAAAATGTCTTTTAAATCAAATAAACAACTTAGTGGTTTTCACTATAAAAAAATACGAATGAATTGTGTTAAAAAAGATATATAATTTTTAATTTTCATTTGAATAATCGTCATATATGATATTCTGGTTGTGACATAAATTTTGTGTAACGAATGAAACAGTTATTAAATTGAACTCTAAAGGGAGTAGATCATCATCATCAACTGAGTAGTCAGAATAATCCGATAACAAGTTTCAGAAAAGAAGAGGAAAAGAAATGAGCAGATAAAGACATGGGAGATGATGACAATCATTGGTGTCAGAGAGGTAATACATTGTTTGAATTCAAATTTCATAATTTTACTCTTATAGGGTTGAATAAGATTTCAGAAGAGAGAGAGAGAGAATTTGAAGAACTCTTAGAGAGAGAAAAGTCAAGAAAGGGACCTCAAACTGAAAACAGATATAGCTAATCTAGAGAGAGAGAGAGAGAGAGAGAGAGAGAGAGAGAACGCTGTTTCCTCTATTTCTTACATTGCATTAAGAAGACGTGTCGTTTGCCGTCAAAAACGCGCATCTCTCTGTCTCTCTGGTCTCTTTTCCTTTGCCGTTTTGTTCCTTCTTCTCTCCAATGCCTTTCCCTCCTTTGCAAACTATCTATTTGGGGAAGGTCATGAAAGTTCAGTCAAATTTTTGTTTCTGAATTATTGGCCAGGAAAGAATATCAAGACCTTCAAATCCAAGTGATTTGTGGATCCTGGGTCTTGCCTGAAGCTCTGTGAAATTCCCTTGCAATTCTCATAACAATGGATCTGAAACGATTTGTTTCAGTGGGGTTTCTGGCTTTCTTATATCTGTCCGCTGTTTCCTGCAACTTGGTGTTCCGGGTAGAACACAAGTTTAAGGGCCGCGAGAGGTCTCTGAGTGCATTGAAAGCTCACGATGCTCGACGTCATGGTAGATTTCTCTCTGCCATCGATATCGAATTGGGTGGTAATGGACACCCGGCTGAAACTGGGTTAGTGAGGACGTATAAATGATAAATCTGTTCTTTACTTTTATAAATTTCTAGCTAATATTGCTCTTTGTTAGTGGCTTATTATACTCATATTGCTCCTTCTGCGTTATCAAAAAATTATACTCATGTTGCTCCTTCTAAAAAACTCATGATGATTAGTTAACGGGTACAAATAACTATTGGTGGGTTTTAGGGGATAAATTTTTTTTTTTTGCTGTTATCTAATGCAATTTGTAGTTTAGATGTCATCTATCTGTTGTTTATTTCATGAATGATTATGACAGATGTAGGTGCCTAATTTCGCGCTATTTGATGCTCAAAGCTCAAAGTACACTCTTGACTTAGTCCTTCCATTTGTACTCTATTCCTGTTACTCTGTCTACATAATTGTACATTGTCTAATAAGATTTTGATACAAAATCTTTGAATTACGTGGATGGAGTTTATGTGTCTTAATGTGTTGTTTGATTCCATGTTCAAATCTACTTATATTGAGAAGAAAAGGAGGTTCTACTGGTTTGGGAAATACAAGAATCTGCCACATTAATATTTCTATCTTCTATTTGTTCTAATTGGTAATTTGAGCACTGTCACACACCTTTATAATATTGCATCGTGGAAGCTTATGTATTTCTTGTGGTTGATTGCTTAGGCTGTACTTTACTAAAATTGGGCTTGGTTCCCCTTCGAAGGACTATTATGTGCAAGTGGACACGGGAAGTGACATTTTGTGGGTGAATTGTGCAGGCTGTAGCAACTGCCCAAAGAAAAGTGATATTGGTGTAAGGTTTTCCCTCACATTACCTATGAGTTTTTCAGTCAATTAGAACAAGAGCATCTTATACATGTAAACTTGATGAGCTAATTTGGTGTTAAATTCGAGAAGGTATGCTGACGGTTTATTTGAAATCCACTATTATGATTCTACTGCAGATTGAACTGACATTATTCGATCCAAAGAGCTCCAGTACGTCAGAATTGGTTACTTGTGATCAATCTTTTTGCACTTCCACATACGATGGTCCGATTCCTGGTTGCAAGCCCGATTTGCTCTGCCAATACAGGGTTGTGTATGGTGATGGAAGTGCAACTTCTGGATATTTCGTGAAGGATTATGTACACCTTGATAGAGTGACTGGCAACCTTCAGACTTCTTCAACTAATGGGACTGTAATATTTGGGTAAGACTTAGAAATTGGTGATCATTATTTACTCTTGTATGTGGCCATAAGCATCTTTTGCTTGTGTAAATGTCACAGCAGTTTCAATTTTAAGAGTTTCACTTCTGGAGTTTATGATGGAGGTTTTGTTCATTGTTTATGGATTATCATGATCTTTGGGATTTCCTATTTACTGGAATTATTACAAAAATATTTTTCTGTGCTATACATCATGACTCTTCAATAAGCATATTTGCTGCTTACCCCATACTCTTTGTCGGGAGTTACCAATATTGACTTTATTCTTGCTTTTTTTCTGTGAACATCCTGTCACCGGTGAATAGGTGTGGAGCTAAACAGTCTGGGGAGTTGGGTACATCATCTGAAGCACTTGATGGAATAATTGGTTTTGGACAAGCAAATTCATCCATGCTTTCTCAGCTAGCTTCATCTGGAAAGGTGAAAAAGATGTTTGCTCACTGTTTGGATAGTATAAACGGAGGCGGGATTTTTGCTATTGGGGATGTGGTACAGCCAAAAGTGACTACAACACCGTTGGTACAACATCAGTATGTGATACTATCTTACGAAACCTTGTTTTTTTAAAGAAGTGGTGAGTCTGTTAGTTGTGGGAGTTGGTCGATCAGTTATGGCAGCAGTGGATCAGCTTTTGCTCAAACACCAATTGAAGATGGCGATATGTAGTAGAGATTGTGATCTTAGCACTATTCTCCTTAGAATAAAACTGATGAAAGAGTTATAGAACAAGAAATTCTGTTAAAGAGAGATAAACAAAAACATTATTCCTTGTTTTGATTTCAAGGGTTTATCTCATATTTATAGGCCTAAGTAATTCTATCCCAATAAACGAGGAAATTTTGTAAAATATGTACAAAAAATTAGAATAAATGACTTCTATTTGGACATTGAATTAGACCTGGTCTGGTTTAGATGTCTGGAGAAACTGTAATTGATATTTCCCATCGATGGTCTCTTACATCAATGTCCCCCCCCCCCCCCCCC
>QANY01010015.1:547760-598194 GCA_003255025.1 Datisca glomerata
CCCCCCCCCCCCCCCACACACACACACACCAAAAAAAAGGAAAAAAAGCAAAGAAATGATCATAGATACATGTGTGTGTGTGTGTGTCTATACATTAAAAAAATAATCAATATCTGAAAATGCATCTCCGACTGAAATCCAAAAATGAGTAGGTTCTCGTTGCCTACTTTAAATTTTTTTAGCTCTTACTCTTGGTCTTGGCTTATGAGTTAAGAGATATTGTGCTTCTAATTAGTCTCTCATCAACTATATTAGGGCACATTACAATGTTGTTATGAAGGCGATTGAGGTGGGTGGTAATGTTCTAGATGTTCCCTCTGATGTATTTGACACTGATTATCGACGAGGAACAATCATTGACAGTGGTACAACGTTGGCTTATCTTCCTGAGGTGATCTATGACCCATTAATGACACAGGTACGTCGATAATCTCTACCTTCAAATCACCCACATTATGTTTTTTCGAAAACTGAAATAGTATTTATCTTATGCTAGATTCTGGCGAAGCAGCCTGGGCTGAAATTACACACTGTTGAGGAGCAGTTTACTTGTTTTCAGTACACTGGAAAGTAAGTTTCCATCATGGCTGCTCCCACGCAGTTCATTTTTTGTTTGATGAGAAAATAGGGACATTCCATTCATGCTTATTCAATTCCTGGAAACATTTTATTTTTTTGTGCGTGTATTGTAAATTATGTCATTAACCTTTGTATCACTTTCGCCTGGTATTAGATAGAAGTTTTTACTATACAAGTTATATAGAAAATTTTTCGGCTGATGCTTGAGCAGGAATATTTGCTTTATATCTGGATTCTAGATGTATACTCTGCTACTAAGTATTTTTAATATGTCCAGAAGTTATTAAAAATATTTTTGTGAAATCTTTTAGATATTTAGCTCTTCCAGCTTATTGTTTCCATGCAAGATTTACCTAGATTTCCCTTGAAGCTTGAATTATATATTGATAGCCATATTGATTCTTCTTTCACTTGATTCTTGTTGCTTGGCTAACTGCTAGATTAAGATCTTTAGGAAAGATAGAAGCCGTGACTAGCAAGAAGAGATGGCTGATATTTTGATGCTAGAATTACGGTGGATAACTACACAAGCACAGATGCATTTTTGAGGAATTAATCGTTAAATTGGAAAGAAAACAAACCCAAGTCCTGTGCAGTATATGAGTAGTTCAGTGAGTTTTTAGAGGAATGATGCATAATCACATTAAATGTTCTCTAGATGAATTGATGGATTGGACTATAGAGGTCAGCGTACTTGAGTTATTTGTAAAATATATGGTTCCTGAATTAAGGAAGAGTTTGATACCTATGCAGACACATTAAAATGCATGATGGTACTGAACATAAAATTTGATTGATTTAACGTCAGTTATCTATGTAAGAGGCTTGATAGAGAATTAACCAAGTTCCTATGAAAAAGCAGCAAAGATATGACATTCCTGTTTTCTTTCCCCCTTTTCTATACTTTTCAGTGTTGATGATGGATTTCCAACTGTGACATTCCATTTTGAGGACTCCCTCACTTTGACCGTCTATCCTCATGAGTATCTTTTCCAGATTCGTGTAAGTGGTGTATTAAAACTGTGATTGTAATTCTCTTTCACACGCTTCATACAGAGATCTGCAGATATGCATTTTCTCCCCCATGCTCTGCTTATTATAGTTATTTGGTACCTCTAATATAGTTCTTATGTTGATTCATTTACCAAATCTATGATCTTTTTTCTAGGATATTTGTATGCTGATGACAGTAATTTGTAAAGAAAACTTTTATCCCTTGGTCTCAAATTATGGTCATTGCTTTTTTATGGATATCTATGAAATAAAGAAAAGAGTATGGATCCTTTTCAAGGCGAAAGCTTCATGTTTAATAATATTTTACTATATTGTTATTAAATGGAGTATTCGCCCTGAAAATTCAGGGTCTCTTTTGATTTTTCTTAATCGTGATAACTTAAAATCCTTAAGCCCATTCTAAGTTGTTTCTTCTAGCATTGATCCATCCAGTTGGAAGCACTCTTCTTGTAACTGTAACAGGAGTAGAATTACCTCCCATCGTGAGCCTCTCTGAGATTTTTCCTACTTTTGTTATGGATTCAATAATACAATTTTAGTCTTTTGCCTCTTCCTTTCTCAGTGATTACTATTCACGTTTTGGTCAAGATCTTTATCAAGGTCTTTATCGGGTTTTTAAATGATAAAATCTTTCCTTGATATTGCAGGAAGATGTTTCTTGTATTGGTTGGCAGAACAGTGGTGCACAGTCTAAGGATGGGAAGGACATGATTCTTTTGGGAGGTATGCGTTATTGCAGCTTAGCTTCCATGCTCATGAAATGTCTGTTTCATTTACTGTCAAGATTTTTGGGCTGTATGCATAATGCTTTTTTCATTAATTTTGTGATTCCTATTGCAGATCTGGTGCTTCAAAATAAGCTAGTTTTCTATAACCTTGAAAATCAGACTATTGGGTGGACAGAGTACAATTGTAAGTATCATGTTTCTGGTTTTCCTTTCCATTGTCAGAGATCTATATCAAATCAGTTGATTTATCCCTTAATTACTGGCACTTTTCAGGCTCTTCAAGCATTAAAGTGAGAGATGAAAGCTCTGGTTCAGTATATTCAGTCGGATCCCACAATCTGTCATCAGCAGCTTCCGGTTTGGTAATTGGAAGAGTTCTAACGTTGTTGTTATTAGTAATTGCTATGATGCACAGCTTTACAAATTAGATAGTTTTCCAGGTGGCACGACATTCATTAATTTTGTTGTACCATAATTTATTCATGTGACGATAGTTTTCCAGGTGGCACGACATTCACTATTGATATGTATTCTTTTGTTATATGGGCATTAATAATATATAATGAGCTCTTTTGTATTGTGGTATAGGTTGCCTTTAAGTGGCAATAACTTAGAACTACCGCAATTCTATGTTTTTTGAGTTCCTTAATTGTGACATTCGTCACATGCTCCAAGGGTGATTTAGGCAATAAAACATAACATATTAACTCATATTTATATAAATAAATGTTTTTTAAGTAGTTAAAAGCATCTCTCTGACAAAAAAGCGTGTTCAAATGCCTTCCAAAATACTTCAAAAATATAAAATATGTGCTTTAACCAAAGGAAGTTGATTTTGACCATTGTACTCATGAATCATAATCTGCACAACTTCACTTTTTTCAACAGTTAATCAGAAAGCTAGATGGTGAAAGAGCATCAAGGTCATGCCATCACGCCGAAGTGCATATATATAACATAACATAATCACAAACTTCAAATGTGTTGATATCAAATCTCAGTTTTCCTTTGGGTATAACAACAGTAATTACTTACAAAGATGGATAGGGTGCTTAATAGGGGAGATTCTACAAGGTAATCTTCAAAAACTGTACAACAAAATAGAGGACTGCCAGCAGTAGAGCTATTTGGTATGCATCTCTTTGGAAGCCATCATCTCTTTGAAAGAACTACAAACAGAACAACAGAAGAAATGAGAGAGAAGCCTATCCACCAATTAATTTTGAAGTGTATGATTTAGTGAATGTTAATGGTTGTGCTTTTGTACCAAATGAGCCGAATACATACGCATTTCGATACCCATTGAACAACTTGAGTCAAATTCGAAAAACACTCTAAGTTAATTGAAGAAACAATACCTTAAACTAAAGGTTCAATTATTTCCAAAATGTTCTTTTCTCTTTTCCACATATATATATATATATTTTTTTTTTCCAAAAAGAAAAATACGCTACCATGACAAACTGAACTCTTATCCTCCGATGCATGAAGTCCCTAATTCCATGCTACAAACATGACACATGCTTATTCCAAGAAGCATCATCACTTTCATTTAAGATCTATCAAAACTTAGCTCCCATGATAGATTTGATAGAATATCTCACCTTCGTTGGATCACCAGAAGGGTCAGGATAAATCTCCAAGTTCTCTTTTTCAGTCGACAAACGGCTCGTCAAGTTCTGAGCAAAATCAGCCAAGTCCTTTCCAGCCTCAGTGGTAGAAAATAGACGACGAGAAGTCCAGAAAAATGCCTGCGCTATGGGTGATGACGCTGACAAATCCCAGAATTCTTCATGTTCAATAACTTGACCGCTAATTTGGTTTAATGTGAACTGCGAGTTAATTTTGATTATCAAGTCTACTCCAATTGCAGCAACAAACGATTTTGGTTTTCCTTTGATTGTCCACTTGATACTCAGGACGCTGGTTGACAACATAGTCATTTCCTGCACGGTCTGTTGCAACACCAAGAATAACAAAATGCTCAGGTTCATTTAGGGGAACTGGGGAGGGAAGGCATCAGATGATTTTGTGTTATAGAAACTCCATGGTTGCATTGTGGGGGGGGGGGGGGGGGGGGNGGGGGGCGGGGGGGGGGGGGGGGAGTCGGTGGTGAGGATGGATGGAAATATGGATAGAGGGAGGGAAGTGCAGCTATTAATTCTTGCAAGTTCAAGAAAATCTAAAATAAAGGTGCTTCGACAAATAGATTAGTGAAACAAGTTGCCCATATAACATGGAATCAAAACCTTACCACAGATGGATTTTCTAATGCACCAGTTGCCCATAGTAGTCTTTTATATTTCTCACGACCTGTAAATGTTCTTAATGGATCCTGCAGTCAAGTATTGTTACAAGATGAAATTTAGTCAACTAGAAAGAATGAACTTATCTTCAACATAAGAAAACTTGAATGAACAAACCATGAATAACAGTTTATTTTGACGTCGGGCATCCGCCTGAAGGTATCTAGAATCTCTGTTCAACCAATCAACAATTTACCAAAGAGAAGGGAATGTAGTGTATTTTATTATGGATGGAGAGAGAACTTTAACATCAAAACAGGTATCATCTACTCGTCTCTCTTTGGACTGGTTTGTGTACCAAAACTTGACTGAGAAAATATAAACAATTTCAGTATTTATGTTAACTGTACCATGATGAACCACAAAGAAATTGTTGGCCGACTTGTGCAAAGTGTCAACCAATCAATTTTCAGTGTCGGTAAAGGAGAATTTTGGCTTCCCGTGGCATATACTTTAGTATCCTCCAACTCAAGGACAAAGCTTTGCGCAAATGTTGTGAGAAACAAACCGAAAGAACTGAGCCAGTGGGAGCAATGTACAGATATTGTTCTACTTGAAGACCATAGTGGGGGAGTTTTTCTTTTAACTAAAGTTGGGGAGTCATCAAAATTAATAATAGAAGGATATCAATTTTCAGAATTCGAACGTTCCTTTAGCAATAATGAGAGAATTGAATTGGCTAAACAAAGAGGAACGGAAAAAATTATGAGCAACATTAACATGCTTAAATTTTTCAATGGAGAAGCAATGAAGCAATCGAGTATTTAGCTCAAGTGAAAAGATGATTTCATACCTTGTATTTGACGGAAACAGCAAAGGTTCCAAGAGCACGGTTGCCTTCTCGAAGCTCTAAGATATCACGTGCAAGTTGTCTAGCTGTAGATTCCACCAACGGACTGCTGATGCACTCAAACTCATTGCAGAGCTCACCAAAGTCCATGCCATCAACGATCTTATCAGCCTCTGATCTTTCAATGGTAGGATTAGATGACACTTCAGTCCTATTAGAGTCATTTGTAACTGCATTGACAGCAGTTATGGGGAATAAGTCTGTGATCCCTTCATGTATACATTTAAAACATACTTTCCAGTATTCTTCCCGTCCTTACTAAAGCCTACTAAATATAGCTTGACAACGATATATGGAAATCTTAAGATATGCAACATCATTGATCCCTTCATGTGGCATATTAGCTCCTTTACTGTTAATTTATATGGTTACGTAAATTATGTGTATGCCAAGTCTGTCTATCAGAGGGTGCAAGTAAATTGAAGTAAATTACCCTGATAAATCATCAAATTGTCTAAGATGTCATTTATTTTTTTATTTACTCTCGATTTCATATAAACAGTCTTACTTGCAAGTTTAAAGTTGCAGATATTCAAATAATGTTTAAAGCATTTCATGAAAATCGGCACTTTACTGCAACAACGGAATACAATAGCAATGCTATGTGCCGTTCTAGCAAGAACTTGAGAACTCATAATTGACCTTTCTGTAAACTGAATTACCCGCAGAAAATCATAAATACTTTAAATTATTCCAAACTTCTATGGTCTTTACTAGAGTGATTCAAACTGTGAGCTCATACTACCCCATATAGTTTACTGTAGATATCTAAATGCTATGAAATGAACCCAATGATAACAATTTGGAGGACATTCTATAATCCAATCAAAGTACTATAGCTGCATAATGGGTATTGGCCTTGCAATGGGCTAATGTAGAATTAACATTGTAACGAGAAAGAGAAGAGCTATGTTAGAGTGATCCCAACTCTCTCCTCATTCAATCTATCTAATGTAAAAGCTTACTAGTTAGACGACTTCAGCAAAATGCTAAAACTGTGATTAAATTCAAATTTACCCTCTGCTTCTAAGGATAACAAAACCTCGAAAAACGACTGCATCAATGCCAGTAAAACAAATTTCACGAATGCTAAAATGTTTAAAAAAATCCAGTTTGTGCCGTCAAAGTTAATTTTTCACAAAAATCAAAACGGCACTCGAAAAAAATACGGCGAAGTCATAATTCTAACAAGTATATCAATCGTATTATACATTTCACAGCAACGCAACGATACTAATTAAAAACTCATCAAAACAACTATGCAGACAAGTGTATCAAATCAAAATAAAACAGATTCAGGTAACAGAGGCAAAAGTAGAAAGAAGAAGGAGAAGCAAGAACCTCGCGGTAAAAGGGGGCGGTTGCAGTAGCAATGAGAAGGCGCAGTAAAAGGAGATAGAATGAGTGCGAATTTATTTCGGCGGCCTTTGCCGCGCAAGGCGGCCGCCGCCGAGGTAGCTGGGAGAGAGGGTAGAGCAGATGAGGAAACAGAAGCACTCATCTCTGTTCCCCATTTCTGTTACTAACCATATGTTCTTGTGGATTCAGTTGCTGCCTCTAACCTCTTCTGATATTTTTTCTTTTTTTTCAAAAAAAAAAATTGTTCGTTAGTTCAATATTTTCGTCAAATATATATTAAATTTTGTATCGCTCACTGAGGATAAGGTGGGTCCCACTTTTGATCCTCCAAGACTCACCTACGGCAAGTAGGATGATAATTTCAGAAGCAGATTCCGGTTCTCTGTCGTTATTTTTACCATAGTAGTGTCAGTCAGATTAAAAAAAATATCTAAAATAGTAGTATGCATTATGATCGTCTATTATAAAACGGACCACTAGAATTGTCAGATTACCCTAATGTCGTTTGAAGAATGACAGAGAATCCAACTTACATTCAGAAGTATTGTTTTCAACCGGTTACATTCGGAAGTATTGTTAACTAGTTGAAAACAATACTTCCGAATGTGATTCTGAGACCCAAAGTGTTTTTTTGAAAGACATGCAAATTTATAATGTGATAGTTACTTTTGAGTTAATTTATGCCCTTAAAAATAGGAGGAAAGGGAAAGTTGGTTTCGCGCCAATGAAATTAGACAAACAAAACATAAGACAGGGTTGACTGAGGTTTTGTGGAAACGTTTCTCCTTAAAGCGGTTTGAGACAAGGCGAACCCCTCTCCCCGTATCTTTTCATCCTGGTGGCTGAAGGTCTTTTTGCTTTGCTCCGGGAAGGTCAGAATTCGGGTAACCACACTAGCAGGCGAGGTCCTCGAGTGTCCTACTTATTTTTTGCTGATGACAGCATGATGTTTTTTAAAGCTAACAAGGCCAAATGTTTAGTTTTGAAATCTTGCTTGGAGGAGTATTCTCGAGCATCGGGGCAGTTGGTTAACTTCAATAAGCCTGTTAAAGTTTTCTCCCCTAACTCTCCGCATGATTTGAAGAGGGAAGTTGCTTCTCGATTGGGAGTGAACATTGTCCCCCGTCATGGAAAATATCTTGGCCTTCCTTTGGTTATAGGGAAGGGTAAAAGAAAACTATTTGTTTCGGTGTTGTCAAAGGCAAAACAACTAGAAAGAAAAACAAATTTCATCGGTGGGAAGGAGGTCTTAATTAAAGCTGTCATCCAATCGCTTCCCACTTATTCCATGAGTTTTTCGGTTGCGAGTCTCTTTATGCAAGGATCTCAGCGCGGCTATGGTTAAGTTTTGGTGGGGTCCTCGAATCAAAACAGGAAGATTCACTAGCTGGTTTGGGAGAAAACATGTAGGCCGTAGTTAGAGGGGGGTTTTGGGGTTCAGGTCCTTGGAGATTTTCAACCAAGCCCTTTTAGCCAAGCAAGTTTGGCGTATTAAATCATTCCTCCTTGGTGGCTCGTGTGCTCAAATGTCGCTACTTTCTGAATGAATCTATCTTGGAGTGTGATACTAAATCCAGAAGCTCTTTTTTGTTGAAAAGTCTTATGTGGGGTAGAGAAATTATTCGAAAAGGAGTCAGATGAAGGATTGGAGATGGTCTTTCGGTCAAGACTTTCAGTGATCTGTGGTAACCCAGGCCGAATTCATTTCGTACCATCACACCGAAGACTGGTAGCTCTTCTCCGCTGGTGGCAGACTTGATAAAGAATGGGGATTGGGACTCCGACCTTATTAATGCCCATGTTATTTCTATTGATATGGAAGTCATCATTTTTATCCCCCTCCGGAATGTTGCTACGGCAGTTTCCTTCATGTGGCACTTTGATCGCAAAGGGAATTATTCGGTTACAAGTGGGTATCATGTGGAGTTGTGCTCACTTGGTAGGAGTTTTCCGTCGAGCGGGTCTGCCCTTAAAAGTTGGTGGAAGAAGGTATGGATCTTGGATATCTCAAAAGATTTTTGTGTGGAGGGCCACTTATGATTTCATCCCATCGCGTCTCAATTTGGCACGAAGGAAAATCAAAGAGGGCAGTCAGTGCCCGTTGTGTGGTAAAGTGGATCCTACCGTCCATGCGCTATTTTTCTATGCGTTTGCAATAAAAGTGTGGGCTAAAGAAGCTTTTTCCCCTCCCTCCCAAGAGTTGTCAGGTGTGGCCCATGAAGACTTTTGTGGGTGCTTTCTGTGAGGATTTGAGCATAAGAGTTTTTAACAGATTCGCTTTGGTGTGCTAGGGCATTTGGTCTTTCAGGAACAAAGCCCTCCATGAAAACCTTCTTCTGGATAGTGTTAATTTTTCTTCGTGGTGTGACTGTTTCCAAAAGAATTATTCTAAAGCAATTGAGAGCCTTTCTCCAGTTTCTATTCCATTGGCTCCTTACAAATCTTGGAGTAAGTCGTGTTTGGGAGGGTTGAAACTGAATGTAGACGGCGCTACTAGCAACAATGGGGGTAGCAGGTTGGGCGGTTTGATTCGGGACCATAGAGGAGATGTGGTTTTCGCTTTTGCGGTGCATCTTCAGGGGTCTTTCAACCCAACTATTGTGAGAGAAGGCCTTTCGTTTATGCTTAATAGGAATTTGCAGGATAATGAGGTTGATTCAGACTGCATTCAGCTTATTCAAGGGATGAACTCTCATTCGGAGGATCGTTCTAAGTTTAGGAGAATCGTTGAAGATTGTAGGAGTCTATGTGTGGATACGCTCTCACCGTCTTTCAGGTATTGCTCTCGTTCAGCAAATGAAGCTGCTCATCATCTAGCTCGTTGGAGCTTTCTATCGAAGACAACCAAACTTAGTTGACCGTTTGTCCGCCTTGCATTTTAGATTTAATTTAGTTTGAAGCTTTGTAGTTTCATTTTTAACTTTATGCTAGTTGTAAAAAAAGATATTAGCATGCTTATTAGTGTATAGCTTGCTTATTGTTATGTATATAATATCAGGTGAATTTTTATATAAGAAAAGTCAGATGAATTTAAGTTCCATTCCATGTACATTATGATATCCTTCAAATATAATAAATGCACTGATATGTTATGTTTGAATAACATAAATTTGTACTATTTATCTTATGTTTGGATTACGAAAATGACGAGGAAATGAGGAAATAAAATTATAAAGAATTGTGTTTCCACTAGATTCTGAAGAGAAAAATAGTGATATGAACATCATTACTGATCACTTTCTTTTTAATTACTCTCTGTTCTCTTTAGTATGATCAATGGGAAAACTTTAGCACGGCTAGTATCAAATATAGTTAGTTGTTCCCTAATTCTTTTAACTAATCTAATTCAATATATAATTAAAGACCTAAGGTGGTGTTTGGGTAATGGTAAAGAATGATGGAATAAGAATGATAATGACCATTGTCATGTTAATTCCTTGAGATGTGGGAATCTTCATTCCTCACTAAAGGAGCACTACTGAAAATGTTCTCTAACAGGAGGGTATCCTGGTTCTAATGAAAAAGATCTCTCATTGCAGATCATCAAACCAAAACAGTCCATATCTGATTAAGACAATAGAAGAAGTGCAATTCACACCATTGCAAGCTGGGGAGTACGAAGCTTCATTATCACAAAACAAATTCTATTCAGCAAATAAGGACTCATACATGACATTGTAAATCAACCGAAAATACTTAGACAGAGAGTTATATTTTACACATTTTCATTTCCAGGCACGCTAATATAGCCGGGAAGCCACTCGATCTAAGTTTGTACATATTTTTATGGCCATAGAATCTTCTTTTTTTCCTTTTTTCTGTAAGAAATCAAAGCAGGAACAGAAACAAGGAAAAAAACAGAATAAATTAAAAAACAAAAAAAAAACAGATCAACTCTAATTACTTTCTTTTTTCGTCATTACCTTACCTCACCTTCTTCTTGTCCTTTTCAGGAACAAATCTTGGCAGAGTTAATAATGTGTTTACACGCGAAACTCCTTCTAAGGCAGACCAATCTCTCTCCGTTTCTGAATCTTCTCCCCCATCCTTCAAAGTTCCATCTTCAATTCCTTCTTGGAGAATATCTTCCCCAATTCGGACTGTTCCAGAGCGATTCAGACCATTAGGGCCGGAGAGATCTTCATTGTCAGCTCCAGAGCCAGGGTCAGCCTGCTCTTCGGAAGTAAGATGCTCCTTGGACTTAACATTAGAAGCTGATGAAAAAATTTTCGAGTTTGAATCAAGGAAGAGGCACACCACAGCACAGTCATCAACCTTTGAAGTTGGATATTTATATCTCCAAGCTCTAATTGCCGTTTCAACCAGGGATCGAGCAGCAGAAGAACGTATCGGGGCTGATGCTACAATGTCTACTACCTCTTTATTTGAAAGTACATCCCATACCTGCCAAAACCCGAACCAAACTTCAGAGACAAAACAAACAGATGCTAATTTAGTAGGAAATTGCATAGTTGATTGCTCTTATACTCCATCTGTAGCCAAGACTATGAATTCATCCTTTTCAGTGAGCTGCCGATAGGATATTTCGGGCACAGAGATTAGACCAAAATCCTTGAGGCAGAAATCTCCAAATGCCCGTGCCATGGCAAGGCCAGGGGAGTCACTGTTTGGCAACCATATTCGAGCAACCTCGGGTTCATCCTGAAGAGCAAAGACACGGCCTTTACATTTGAGGATTCTCTCTGATTCCGCTGCAAAAGGTTGAAAAAAATCAAGATATTCCCTTAGAAAACAGTAGAATGAGTAAGAAATTTTTGTTGCTAAACTTGGCTGATACTAGAAGACATTTTCCTACTAACGTTAAATTAGAGTCGACCAAACAGATGGCTTGCGGATAAGTAGCTAAATGTACTTAACAAATAACAGATGTACTTTTCCTCCCACCAGTTCCAACAATGACCTTAGAGTACCGTTCAATCACTGTCTTCTTGCACATGCAGTCCTCAACAGCTCATCCGCATATGCTACTTAAAAGGGAAAAAGATTCTTTGAAGATGATGAAGTTGGCCTATTCAGGGCCATTAGATCAGTTTTAAATACTAAAGGATACTAAAAGAAAAGGTTGAACTGCAGAGGTTTTGGATCTCTTATAAGCCTGCTCAAGATATTCTACATCTTTATAAGTTTGCAACCTTTATGAGAAACATTTTTCTTTTTTGATGTAAACGATTATAAGAAACATCTTCCTCAATATCATTCTCCCCCATATAAACTTCATTTTCCCCCCATATACCTCTTGTACCATAGTTACATCTAGCTGCTGCTTATCATATATTTCTAGCTTCATCAAAACTCTTAATGACTACACCAGACAGAAATTTCACACCCACAAACAAAGGGAAAAAAATAAATAGACTATAGATAATAGCATCTGGGAGAAGGCTTACAGTAGCATATCAAGCCTGTAAGAGCGATCAAACGATATGATGCGAGTTTTTTTACATTCTCGAACAAAGCCCAGAAAAGCCAGAGACAAAAACAGAAAGTAGATACATTTGAATTTATTGCTCTCTTAGTTTCTTGATTATATGATGATTAATGCAGAGTATAC
Source organism: Datisca glomerata (assembly GCA_003255025.1). Classification (NCBI taxonomy): domain Eukaryota; kingdom Viridiplantae; phylum Streptophyta; class Magnoliopsida; order Cucurbitales; family Datiscaceae; genus Datisca; species Datisca glomerata. The sequence goes on from QANY01010015.1 coordinate 560,169, forward strand.
TGATGAACACGATCCATTTTTTCCAGTGGTCAAGCAACACCTTCCAATCTAGAATATAAAAACTGAGGAAACATAAATGCAACAATAGTAAGGACCTTGGCAGAATGACTTTTGACACTATATTCCCAAACTCCATACCTTTTTTCTAAGAAAACTCAATGATTAAAGAAAAATCCATGACCAATGTGGACGAAACTCTTGGAAGCGTTAGTGGGCTATATCTGTTACTCTAAAGGATATTCCTTTTCTTTTGGAAGTTTTTAGGAGGAGGGTTGTTGAATAGGACTTTCTGGAATTCTATTTCCTTTGACTCTTTTTTGGCTTATTTGGAGGAAAGAAATCTTAGAACTTTTGAACGGATAGAAAACTCTCTATGTAAAGTTTTCTTTTTGTTCCTTAGTCTTCTTAGAGAGGACTCGTGTAGTCTCTCTTTAGATTATGATTCCTAGGTTGTTCTTACCCTTTCTCGGGTTTTTTTTAATACGTATCTCTTACTTACAAAAAAATGATTAAAGACCAATATAATTTCTGTTCACAAGTCCAAAAGCACAATCTGTTGTCCATAGCCCATATGGGTGGTATGAAAACTCTTCCGAGGATTACAATGATAACTAGAAGAAGCTTACAAGAAATGTGATACACACAAGCATTGAACCTAAGCAAAATTGCCATATCTTTGACTACCACCTAAAATGGTTTTGCAATCATGAAGTAGAGCCAACTTACAGGGTCGAGAGATTGCCACATCTTTGACTACCACCTAAAATGGTTTTGCAATCATGAAGTAGAGCCAACTTACAGGGTAGAGAGAGAGAGAGAGAGAGAGAGAGAGAGAGAGAGAGAGAGAGAGAGAGAGAGAGAGAGAGAGAGAACCTGGAAGATTTGGTTTGAGATCCACAGTCAACTGAACGGCAACAAGAGAATCATCCTTATCTCTTGTGCCCAGCACAGCTCTGGAGTCCCCAACGTTTCCGATGACAAGATTCCGACCCTGATAAGTAGGCAAAACTTTCTCATTAGGAAGGAGAGTAAATCCTGACAAGATCTCATCTTAACAAAGATTCTAGCTTTCATAAGAAAGAACCTGCTTAACCATTGTCACTGCTGTAGTTCCACTGCAGAAGCAATCAATACTCGGGTTCACTCTTAGTTCCCTGTCCATAACTTTGAAAGCCCTAAGAAATGACTCCTTTAGGGTCTGAAATAATTCAGTACGCTTCTCTGTTTCCGCAATATCGATGGCCCTAGATTCTTCATCAGCAGATACGAAGGCCGTATCTTCTGAGTTCATGCTTCCAGTATTAAGGTTGATCTCTCTGAGTACATCTTCACTGTTTGTGTTAAAGTCCCACTGGGCCTTCAATTTCAACGGAAGAGAATCCCTCACTCTCTTTGCAACCAAATGACCATATGGACCGTGACCATCAAAAACCCCACAAAAGATGGTGTCGGTTTTGGATCCAAAATTCTGAATTTTGTTTAAGACAATTAGCATAAAATTCCATATCTAGCTTACCAAGATACTAAATTGAATTTAGTTTCATGTAATGGAAAAGAGTATGTATCATAAATATTCCACAACAAAAAAATACAATAAAGACAAAGAAAACAAATAACTTGGGTTACCCCTGCCAAGGCCAACATAATCAAGAAAAGAGAGATATGTGACCGAAGTTAATTGATAAATCAATTATCAAGGTACCGATAAAGACTAAATTGAAGGATGAAAACATGGTTTTTATAAGCTGAAGTTCCACTTAAAAATAGGTGAATTGCCTCAAATTCCCATTAAAGCTTCAAAATACACATGACTAATGCATTAGCTATAGAGATAGAATACACCCACCTAAAAAGCATATTGTTCTGTTTAGAAATAAATTTCATTTCTATCTTTTGATTAAAAAACAGAGAAAATCTACTAAATCACCAATTTCACTTTAGACTAGAAGCAATATGACATAATATCTACACAAAAGCTTAGGACAAAAAATATGAGAGGAGCTGACCTCCCAAACAATCATGGCATCTTGGTTTGCCCCTTTCTTTCCCTGCTGAGTAAACAGAGATGTGACCTCAGTGGATCCATTCAAGAACAATCTTCCCGGAATTCGATGCAAAGTTTCTTCTCTTCGGTAGTCGAATGAAGAATTCCGCGACCCCATTCGTTTCTTCAAGGTTTTTGGTTTCCTAACTCCCAGTGCAGGAGAAATTGGCGACCCAGGACCAGGACTCCTGCTTTCTGTAGACAAACAGGAACCCATTCTGAGGGCCCTGATAATGTTTAATATGCACTCCAGACCAGCCAAACAATCACACCCCCTGGTTTCCGTTAAGGGATCCGTTAGAATACTCGGCGAGATCCCAATGGACCCCCTGGTTTCCGCTGGTTTCCTTTTTAGTCTCTTGAATAACAATCCTACTAATAAATATGGAAGAATCCGTTTGAGCACAGAGCCTAGATATTGGACTGATCAGCTCGTTTGTCCTTTTATCCTTTCATTTATAATCAGTGAATAAAAAACTGATGCGTTCATCTCTAGTAATCAGATGGCCCAGAAAATTCACCTCTAAAAGCTTATGCATATGGTAAGTAAATTCGAATGGTCAGAATCCACAAAGAATTGACATCCTGTTACTGTATTCCAATTGGCAGAGCTTTAAACTTACCAACAGAATATAGACACTTGCCTGGTAACTTTCTCTCTTTTCGGATGAGGCACCCCCAATAGTAGTAGTCTGTACGCACTTCTATCTCTTTCTTTTCTAATTCGACAAAAGTTGCAAAAAAAGGTTAATAATCAAAAGGCATAATAAATGAATAGCAGATCTGTGCAGCAAACCTACTGGCGAAAGCCCCTTTCTAATCTCAGCTAGCAAATCCAAATCCCTCCACCCCTCCCAAAATCAAAATTCCAAAATCAATGAAAAGCAATTAGTTGAACAAAAAGATTATGAGTTCCGCAACCTTTAGTAACCGAACTGCAAGTATGAATAAAAAGAAATCCAACTATGAACTCTCTCCAAGTACAATTCTTCGAAGAGACCGAAATTACAGCAAAAGCTCGAAGCTCAGAAGCCGAAATGCGTCCACAGGGAAACGAAACAGAGCAGTTAAGTTTCACAAATCAGCAAAGAGGGACCGCCTCCATGAATGTAAGAAGAAAACAACAAGTGGAAACACAGTAAACTTCAGGGAGACAGAGTTTTAGAGAGAGAAAAGACTAGAGAGAGGAAGTAGAGCAGAGATAAAAAAGGACAGGTTCAAATGGAGAAACGATCGCAACCACCAACGACCCAAACGAGAAGGTTGAGGAAAACGCGCTCTTAAGGACGCATTCTGAAGAAAAAATAAATTAATTTTTTTTTTTCTTGAGTGTGAAAAAAATTGAAGATCGCTTTCAAGAATCTAAGAGATTAATCAGTCGATCGAGATAGTCTCATGTTCTGATTAGGAGGATTGCGTTGTGTTTAGACCGTTTATTTGAACCAACGGCTCATACCAGCTCGGACTAAAGACAAATCAGAAAAAAATGTAGATTATTACATGTAGTAAAAGTTTTGAACCATGTAAATATAAAATAACGACTCAAGATTCCCCAGCATGGACTCATCTTCATCCTAATAGAGAATAATATTTTTTAGGAACTTAAATATTACACATATGATATGATATTTTTCTACGATATTAATACTAAGATTATGTGAAAGTGATTCAATGGTGAATCATCTCTAATATGATACACGACAAAGATGACATAAGAGTAATTACACACTGATCAAATATCAAATTTTAATTAATCGAGTGATAAGTATCATCATTCACAGGTTATTATTTTATCATTCGCTATAATAATTTGCTAAATTAACATACGAATGCTTAGCACGGACGGTTGAGATTTTGAAAATAGATCTCTCTCCGATTAAAGCTAAGGGTGGCAACCGGGCCGGGCCGACCGGTTCACGAGCTGGGCCGGGCCGCCTGGAATTTAAGGCATCCGGAATGAACCGTTGAACCAGCCGGTTCACGAGCTGGGTCGGGCTGGTTCACGAGCCGGTCCCGGTTAAATAACCAGTCCGGCATGTTCCCCCTGCCTTTAATGTGATTTAATTTTAAAAAATATAGATGGGAGAGTTGAATCTTAGTGGGGAATAAATGAAGTATATGAATTACCACTAAACTATATGGAATCATGTTATTTTTTTATAGAAAAACTTGTAATAGTAAATAAAATAATTATTTTATTTATTAAATTTATAAACTAATGATATTCGCATTCATGAACTCAGTTGCCAACTCTAATTAAAGTATGTCAATTTAAAGATGTTAATTCCTTTATGCACGTTTTATTTGTGTCTCACTTGAATAAGTGATAAACTACAGGGAAATAAACGAATTAATGTTGACAAATGAAAATTGTATATATATATTCTCGGTTCCGTTTACTTCAAATTTAATCAAACTTCCTACATCTGGCCTACCCTATGAAAAATAATTTCAGCTAGATTGATAATATGAATGAATAATGGAAACCTTTACATTTTGACCAAGGAAATTAAAACAAAAACATTAATTATCAAAGTTTGGACTTTGAAGGAGAAAACAAAACATATAATTACAAAGGAATATAGATTGGAGTACAAGGAAGAGTTTACTTATGGTTCAATATGAACGGATATATATGTTTTCAATGATCTCGTCAACTTGTAATTATTGAACATGTGAAATTATTTTTTAATTCAATGTTTTTTTAACTCCGTTTAGGAGAATGAGATCTAATAATTTTTCTATCATTTTCTTTCAACAGGAATGAGATTAAATTTCATATCACATGAATATAAAATCTCGAGCTCACAGACTAAGAGTCTTTTTTTTTAAGATTGAGCTACTAGATTTTATGTAACAATTTTTATCCATTAGATTTTTAACACAAAGCTAAATTAATTGTAAGAAATAAAATTCAGCTGATATTTTGATATTTTACACTAATAATAAGTAAAAATTATGTTCAATAAATGATTAGCTTAAAGATGAAGACACATACATATATTAAAGGAATGCATCGCATCATGCATGCAATTTAGCTTGCCATCCTTGAAGAAATGTCTTTGTAGAAAGCTAATTTTGTGGTCCAAGTTAGAATTATTCTTATATATAAAAATGGTGGAGGCCTAGATTTTCAATAATATTTGGACCCCAATTTAGATCTTTTTATATACTTAATTTCTTTATCACGTATGTCATATTTATTTTCTTATTTTTATTTATTGAATAGACAAATCAACGACCAGTTTCCAAACCACATAAACTTTAAAAATTATAAGTAAATTAGGAATTATGGACCACTTAATTGGTGATGGGAATCTATATCTTACAAATATCAATTTTGTTTGATAAAAGATAAGTAATTTATTTATTTATCTTTTTAATTCTAGTGTGCTACTTTTCATGGATTTCAACCTTAATGTTAAATTTATGTTTTTCAAAATTTTCATATTTTATTTAAAATATTTACTCATTATATGATGAAAACAATATTAAATTCTACTAATAAAGATATTATTTTATTCATTACCCAATTATTAGCAATTTATTTTGAAAAATAAACGCATGCAAACACAACACATAGTAAAATGGAAGGTCAAAATTATAAATCATTTTCTAAGTTGGGTCAAATTGAAATGTGGCTGAGGTTGAGTTGCATATCTAATCAAATTAATTGAAATTTTTGTCACCTCTTGTTTTGGTGAAACTGGAGATGGTTATGTTTAGCGAATTTGGATTGTGTAGGTAAAAACAATCACCCAAATAAGTTTAATATGAAAATAGAAAAAAAGTTTTATAACAAATAATTTTATTAATTTATTTTACTGATAGAACGATAAAAGTAGTTGTTTTTTATAATGCAACAATTCAAATCAGACAAGACTATCACACGTTTGGCGGAAATAGACGATCCACCACCATTCATTTCCATACAAAAACGCTAAGTTTGAGTTGTTATTGTTAGAATTTACTACAAAAGTCGGTTAACTGGGTATTCCTCCGTATGAGAAATAGTTTGTATTGTTGACAATGATAACTAAAGCAGGATTTCGAGTTGTGAAGCTTACTTCCTAGCCCCAATGGTAGTAGTGACTAGCATTATAGGTCGTTGGGCCACTCGAAGGTTGTCATGTGTAAGTTTGGAGGATCGAAAGTAGATCATTATACATTAGACATGTAACTTACTAAATCAGTTGCGACACAACACATATGAGAATGCATGTATGAAAAATAGAATCGTTTTGTTCATCTGTTTTTCATGATTGATAATCATCATAATATTCTATGTTAAAAGTAAAGATAATTTTAATGATATACCAGGTTAAATTAAAACCCAATAAAAATAAAAAATATTACATAATATTATATACTATTTAACACAATTATGAAATGACAGTGTAAATAGTCTCAACTTATACATACATAATATGCAATAAATATAAAAAAGGCAAAAAAAAAAGAAGTAATGAGTGACATGTGTAGCTTCATATTGACTAGAAAACAAATTTGATGGATCATTTTTTTTTGGTAGAGATGGGGGCTAATTAATTAAAAGTGATGCACATCTGTTACCAAACTGATAATGAATTTGATTTCCTAATTTGACGTGAAGAAATGTATCATTCACACAAAAATGCAATGAAAATAATTATTTAATTATCAACATGTTTAACGTGTTAGAAAAATGATTGTCAATAGGTCATTAAACAGTCAAATTAATTTATAAAAAATTGTAATGCATGAGAAATGCTGGTTCAATTATAAATTAAATTATTATCTTAGCAAAAATTAATTAAATTTGAAGTTTTTGGTAGTACCTAATCATGAAAACAAAATAAAGCTACAAATATCATTATGTATTCATTGGTCTTTTTATAAAAACAAATAAATAAATAAGTTTCAGTTTCCTTCAATATAGTTTCAAAAGAAAAAAACTTCCCTTCAAATTGACCTACATATGTGACATAACATGTACATAGTAAAATTGAGATGATTGTTGTGCTTTCTTGTTTTCCTTCCCATTCAAATATAAAAAGTAGATATAACCAACATAATATCTTTAATATATTAAAAATATGACGAGAATAAAAATCATTTTGAGAGGATTTAATTCACTTCTTATTTTACGATTTTTCACATTGAATCTATTAATTGTACATTATAATAATTTTTTTCTATTATTTTTCATTTTGGTATATGTTTTCATGAAACTTTTTACTTTCTATTCCTAATTTAAATTTTATTTTCTCGATAATATTTTAAACTATTTTGTTAGTTAAGAAATATATTGACAAAAACCAATCAATTTCAAAAAATAAAATATGTTTTAGTTCATTTGTCACCTAAAAATTGTATATATAAAACATCAAATTAAAACAAATCACATTCCAGAGTTAGCGCATATATTTTTCTAAGATAATTAACTTAATTGAAGATTTTTTTATGATCAGAATTTATAAAACCATTTTACTTATAAATAAATCTATCTTGTTCAAATTTTCATTTATATAAACAAATCATATATGAGAACCAATCAATAAATATAAAAAAATGTACATGTCACATGTAACCTATTTTTTTTATGGGGATCAATATGTTCATTAAGATATACCAACTAGACTGACACCTCTATATCATCATCATCATCTAACTCAACTCAATATATTATTAATAAAATAAAATAGTCAAAAAAAATATAAAGTACAAGTCTCGTTACAAACATAATAAAAATAAAATAAAAATAAAAATTTATAACATTCCACAATCAAATATGAATAATTATACTAAGTGCCTTACAAGTTAAACAATCTACAACTCAATTATTTTTCTAGTAAATATGAGCAACGACAAAATTCATCTGACGAAAAAATTTAAACACTTATCGCACGTGTAACTTAACTAATCCAACTTTATGAGACAAAATGCTGGTCAAAAGAAGTGTTTCTATCCGATACTAAATTGTCCTTAGTTTATGAAAATGACCGAATAAAAGAGGTGAGTTGCAAAAATGCATGGACAAAAAATTATAAAAATAATTAGAGTAACTAATTTAATTACTGAACTACACATGTGTCACGTTACTGAATTTATTTACATCTTGTGTAATTTTGATAAAAATTATATACCCCAACCATTTTTACAATTACTTTTCCGGCCATTTCTGCAATTAACACGGGAAAGGTGGCTTTTTTGTCATTTTCCATACGCTAAGGCAAATCAAGTTGTACCGGCGACCATTGTTTACGGCCATCTTCCGTCAAAAAGTTTTCAGTACTCTAAAATTACCAAAAAATCAGTATGCATCAATGATTATTCGACTCTGACTCATTCTTAAATACTAGACTTGTTAAAATGAAAATCCTAAAATCATTATATCAGAGTTTGGCAACGTCTAAGAAAGAAATCAGCCTCATCAAAGCCAAATAAAATAAATACCCCATTGATTACTAATTTTTCTGAATGACCAAATGAAAAAACTCAGATTTTTAGCTGAAGCTGGTAAAACAAGTCGCAGTTATCTTTCTTAAAACATGCACAATACATACACAAAACAAGGAGTACAGAGTCATACTTGATTGATTACCATAAGTAATAAATCCACCAATATTTCATTACATAATAAATACACTATATATAGTCTATGAGATGCAAATTTATAAGTGGAATTTTGGGGTATGAATGGATAATGGATTAGACTTTAAATTGTATTAGTAGCACAACAAACCATGAAGCTGCAATTGTAATTTGCTGCTGAGCTTATTACTCTTCTTCTTCTGCTTCCTCTAGCCAATTCACAAAGGGCTCCAGTGCCTTCACAAATGTCTGCCTGCAATGTATTAAACCACAACCAATCATTTTAAGTACGGATCTGTTTGGGAGTGTTTTTGTTTTGAAACTCAAAAAAGTTATTCCAACACATTATTTTAACTGACAGTTATTTGAATAGACTTGTGTACTTCCAAACATTTTTTCTCATACTTTTGAAGATTTTCCTAAGAACTATTTGACATGAAGTAATTATAGACCAAACAAGTTCTAGACCAACTTTGATTTACCAAGTGACGTGTCAATCATTCATAAGTTGATATTTATCAGTTATTTATCACATGTCCTCCTCGAGGAAGTGCTTGAAGATGTAGAAAACAATTCCAAGAAAAGCACATAAAACAATTGTAGGTTAATATAGTATAATCTTTTAAAGCATAAAAGCGCTATGAAAGAAATTAAAACACTTCCAAACGCACCACTAAAAGTTTTCTTGAGCCCAAAAATACGCAAACGACCTGTGATGGAGAAGACACTGAAAATATAAATAAAATGGGAATGAGCACACTGACCTGCCCTTTGGATTTGTTCCTTTACGGAACCAGTGTAGAATGGTGTCCTCTGCAAGCACATCCTGGTCATAGAGAGATCTAATTATTTCAGGAAACAGCTTCATCAGCTTAGTATCCTCATAACATTGCATCTGAACTTTGTATACTAGCTCCAGCTCAAGCTTCCCATTGGGACAGAAAGTGTTCAACAGTTTTGCCCATGTTTTCACCTAGTATCACATAAGAAAAAAACATCATCTTTATTTGTGTCGGTAATATACTAATACGAATGCTCATTCCATTTTTCATTAGTTTTAAACAACCTTACTCTTCAGCTGAAACACCATGCTTTACGCTTACATTTATACTTCATTACTTGTTAGATACGAAATCATTTTTTTCAAAGACAAGGATCCAGGGTTTTTTTTCACTTTATTATCAGCAGATCTTCAGGCCTAACCGCCTAACTAATCAAACATTCAAGTTTAAGGAAAAGGCAACACGTGCGCAAAGTAGGCGCAAGATGAGCATAATGCCAAGTGATACCTGGCGAAGAGCGGAATTCGCATTTTGTTGCTGATTCTTCCCAGACCACTGAACAGCATCCATAATGACATCCCACAAAACCCTAATGACCTCAACGTCAGGCAACTTAGCATCTTTCACACGCTGCCGCACGGTTTCTATTACTTCAGATATGTCAGTTTCCTCTGCTATTTGGGTTGTTAAAGCAGATTTCATCTCCCTGAGTTTCACCTCAAACATTTTCTTCTCATTGTAGTCAACCAATGCTACTAGCCCTTCCTTGCTGAAAGTTTGATGAGCATAATCCACAATAAGCTCCGTTATTCACAGATAAAGCACAATTGAAAAAATAATACATTCATGAGAGTTCAAGATATTTTATGCATGACGTAAAAATTATATGTGGTTTGTGGAGCAGACATGCCAAATATGTAAAACTTGAGCAGTTCCCGTACGTCAAAAACTACCTATGTACCGAAAGTTAACCGAGCAAAATTTACAAGTAGAGCCTTTAGTAGTAACCAATGCAATTGAAAGATTTTATCAGGGATGGCTAATGGCTATATGAAAATTTTCATCTATCCATCATTTGTGCAACCACTCACAGAGTATGGTCTAAATATCTTTCAAATCATAATCAATACTAAAATGTGCAGCTTCATAAGTAACTAAGTCGTACAATAGATAAACGATAATGAATCACTAGATAATAAAAGAAATTAGATAACAGTAAAAGTTTCGACTTTCAACGTCCCCAGGCGACAGGATTAAGAGAAATGCTTTCTAGTAGCTAACTACTTCGAAGGTATATTAAGCGAAAGAAAAAAATGTATAACCAACAATTCATAGTACAAATATAACTTGGTGAATTTTATTCACTCTTAGGGAAATACTTACGTGAAATGTTCACAGAATCCCTCTGCAGAACGCTTTGCAGAGGGCAAGAAGTCCAGAAGATTGTCCTCCACCTTGCCCCGCTTCAGTATCGAAATCAAATCGTCAAGGCTGTTATCAAACAGATACTCCTTGAAAAAGTCTGTAATAAAAGAAAGAACTAGCCCCTTGGCCACAAGATTATCCTTAAGAAGTGGCTGGAACACGGTCTCTGGTGGAAGACCTGATAGCTTTTGTGAGAATGCGAGGGCCGTAAATATTGCAAGTTTTTTCCTCTCATTTTCCTCAAAAAGCTCCAATGACTGCAGAAATTTTTGCATAACATTTTCAAGATTCTTTATAAGGAATGGCCTCCTCCTCAGAATTTTCTGAATGTGGATGACAGATGGTAAAATGACTTCGCGTTTTGCCTCTAACTCAATTATCGAATAAGGGTGACGCTCCCCTTCATCAGGTTTGATTGTTCCAGGTTGTGTACGTCCTCCGGTGAAAACAACCTGCATTGAAAAGCAAATTTCAAGCTATTAGCGAACCAATACACAAAAGAAAATGCTAAAAACGTAAACAGCTACAACATTTGCCTCAGAACGCCTCCAAGATTAGATTTCCAATATATAGGGAGAGTCCACGATTAAATACCGCTGAAAATATGACGAGCGAGCAAAAACAAATACTTAAAACACCAATAACATCAGCAAACTAAACAATCCTTAACTTTGTATGGTAGAAAAAGCAACAATGAGGCTTAATTGGCAAAAAGGCTTCTAGAAATTAACATCCTCAATAACAATTTCTTTTAATGCATTTTTAACAATATTTTTAAGCTTGCTCCACAAAACCGCATACACTAGTGATGTTAATAGAATGAAAATACACGTGCAAAATCAGACATACCAGACAATTTTTTATCAGTAAAAGATAACTTTTAATCAAGAAAGGCATCAAATAAATCAGACAATCGAATAGATTAATATTAATAACTTAACAAAGATCGTAATGAGACTTAGTCAGGTTAAAATGAAAACAACAATCAACCATGTAAATTAACGTTATCATCAACTAAGTAAAAGAAGATATAGCACTTTTGTTCAATGAATGATATATTCTAAAGGGTAATGTTTCCCAACTGGCTCAATTTTTAGTATGTAAGAGAACTAGACAGCTCCACAGAACAAAAAAACCTTACCTCAAAAAAGGTGTCTCCATATCTTGAGAAGTTAAGCTCTGAAGACTCGATGCTCTTAACAAGAAGTTCCTAAATGTAGAGACACAAAGTCAGCTATCATAAAGACAATGAAGTAATTAACATGTTCATGCATATCTAGATTCTCTACGCCTATAAATCTAAATAATAATTACCAGATCACCAGCATTATCCAGATAAATCTGGACCACTGCATCCGCAAAAGCTGCAGGGTCCAGAGGTGCTGCAATATTCCGTTTGCGGGTCTTAATCCGCGTGCCACTGTTCATGAATAGACTATTAATCGGGGAAGAAATGCAATTCAAAGCAATTAAGAATGAATTCACTACATAGAGCATAGAGAAAAATTAACTATAAATGTTCAATGTACATATTGACTAGAAAACTTAAAGTAACACAACCGTAGCCTCTTAAAAGAAAATTAAACAAAACCGCTTTAAGGAGCTAGAACTTTTCATCAACTCACAAGCATTTACGCCACAATTAGACACTTATTTTGCATCTTCAATCAAAGAACTTGAAGTACTATTCATGAAGGTGAAAACTGAAAGGTTTCATAAATCTTATGTAGATGGCAACCATTAGTAACAATTTATTAATGCAATATCTGAAGATCATCAATGCTCCAATGACCTGATATTCTAAATGAGTGAAATAAAGAAAGGTGCATAGGTGCATTTCTCTTTCAATTAAAAAATACACAAGCTACCAGGAATGGTTTGACTACATTCAGTCGGACAATTAGAGCATCTTTGATTTTTATCAGAGCATCCTTTTGTCTTTTATTTTTCAATGACCAAGCTTACTATAGATTTGAACTACAAGAGCTTACTCGTATCTCTTACATAGGAATAATAATTATTTAACTTAATGCTAGCCCACTAGGAATGTGCGAAACAATTGTGCAGTCGAGGATTGCATTGACCAATAACGAGGTCAATACAATGACGACAAACTACTTTTAAATATACTTAAGTTTTAATCAACTTTTAAACGAAGGTAGCAAGATATACAAATTCTAAAAAAAATTCAGCTATTTCTTACCCATCAGCAATATTATCAATTACCAAGTATAAAAAGCACATCAGTAAGTCATAAATCATAATTCGATAAGGATCATCTTATCTGATATATGTCAAAAATGTGTTAGTCCACGAAAAGAGCACAACACTCACCCTAGAGTGGGTTTCTCCTTCGAGCTGCAGGTACAAAAGACAAAATTCAAGGACAAAACCAAGTCAGTTACTGCCAACAAAGCAACTACGGATTTAACTCAGGAAAATTACCAAATGAAGGAAACAAAAAATGAGGGGAAGAAAAGAAGCTTTTTGTTATTAAACAAAATCAAACTATACAACTTAAAGTTCCCAGCTTTCAGCTTCAGACCAAAAGTAATTTCTTTTCTCCCTTTGGTTCAAAAGAAACAATGGCTAAAAGTTCATTCTTTCAGAATTTCTAAATTCTAATTACAAAAAATAAATCCCCAGAGCTTAAATAGAAATTTAACAAAATAGAGTATCAAAATCCAGAGCTACTAGAACATTTCTCGCAAAATTTGAGGGAAAAACTCAATCAGACAGAAAGTAGACGCATAAAACAATCCAATTGGACAGATAAATTGATAGTAAGAAATGAAATATTCTGTAAAATTTTACTGGACTACAAGGAAACCGATCTATAAAACAGAATCGAAGCCAAAATCACATAGGAGGAGATAAAAAAAGAGAAGATCAGAAATAGAGAAAGCTACCTCATAAACCAAGACAACGTGGGGATCGGAGGGAGTTTAAGTCCTAGACTCTCTGCGATCGAAGCTTTGGGATTGCAGAGAGTGAGGTGGGAGTGAGTGAGAGGACTTAGGAAAGCAAGTGCGGTTTGGTTGCGACTCTCAATAATATGTAAATGAGACAAAACGCTGAGAACAGGAAGCCTATTCTGTAAATATCTTCCAAGACGGACACTTTTCAGTAAATACGTCAAACTTCTGGTCCCACTATCACAATTTTCCTCTAATTAATTAGCAGCAAAAATAGCCCACTGTTGGTTGCCCCTGCCCTTTTCAAGTGGCAGGGGTTCAAAGTTCAAACTCTTCCCCTCACACTTGCGAATTCAATTTGTAACATAAATTACACATCTCCTTTAATTGGTGGAAAACGCCGGGAATAATCCGCATTGATACTAGGTCATTGTGACTTTTAAATTATTTTTAAAGTAATATGGATCACACAAAGTCTAACAGATAATAATTTTTTTTTTGTTCATCAAATACGTACAAATAAATAATTCTTGGAGAAGTTCATCAAATACGTAGTGGGGTTCACCAAATACGTACTAGGGTTCACCAATTACGTACATAGGTTCACCAATTACGTAGTGGAGTTCAACAAATACGTACAAATTAATAATTTTTAGAGGGGTTCACCAAATATATAGTGGGGTTCACCAATTACGTAACGTGGTTCACCAATTACATAGTGGGATTCACCAAATATATACAAATTAATAATTCTTGGAGAGGTTCATCAAATACGTACTAGGGTTCATCAAATGCGTACTATAGCTCACCAATTATGTACTGGGGTTCACCAATTATGTAGCGAGGGTCCCAAATATGTACAAATTAATAATTTTTGGAGGGGTTCACCAATTACATACTGGGGTTCACCAATTACGTAGTGGGGTTCACCAAATACGTACAAATTAATAATTTTTGGAGGGGCTCACCAAATACGTACTGGGGTTCACCAATTACGCATTGGGGTTCACCAATTATGTACTGGAGCTCACTAAATACGTACAAATAAATAATTATTAGAGGGGTTCACCAAATAAGTAGTGAGGTTCGTCAATTACGTACTGGAATTCACCAATTACATAGTGGGATTCACCAATTACGTACAAATTAATAATTCTTAGAGGGGTTGATCAAATATGTACTGAAGTTCACCGATTACATATTGGGGTTCACCAATTACGTCAAACCTAATCAAAAAACCTAATAGGTGAATCGCCTATTTTTAGCCCCTAAACGCCATCGTGAAGGTGTTAATAGTATCGTCAAAGCCAAGCGTTGGTTTTATGCCTCCAGTCGTCTATTTCATTCCTCAAACGCCATGTATAAATAGGCGATTGCCAGTCTCCCACCCAATCGCTAGTTTTTTTTGCCTAATCGCCATTTTGTGGCTCTAATCGTCATTCTTCACAATCAACCTTAAAATTGATATTTTTGTAATTATTTACCGTACACCGAAAAAATCATTGATAAAAATAAAAAAATTTATTATTTCAAAGCAAACATTCATGATACTCATTTGTTATGTGAAATTAGATTGGACCAATAAGGATTCCCGAAACAATTGAACACTTAATCATAAATTCGATAAAAGTTGTCATTAATAATGTTGTTGTGCTTTTGTGACAAGTATCGAGCGAGACGGGTTTTCACCAAATATAATTATAGGTATGATGTTATAATGGTCGGTAAATCTTATTTATCGGTTTAACGAACACGTATAACCCTCAAGGTCAGATTCTACTTTTAAATCGAACATATCAGCTAAAAGTTTGAAATTAAATATTGAAATTTGAAATTAACATTTTATTTTATAAATCTTAACCCCATAAATTCAAAAAATAACTCGTTTTCGTTTTAATTTATAAGCATATAAATATATTTTGTTACAAACCATCAAAATATCCAATTAGATTCTACGAAAAGTAGATTCGCCCCTTATGGTATGGCTCGTCTCACGCTTACAAACCGTCAATCTATCCAAACATTTTAAACTTCTAAATTTATTTTTATTTATCCATCTAGGTTTTTTTAAGCACAGTAGGGAGTATTGGACCAAATGCCTGTGTGTCTGACGTTTGGGACCTAAACGCGACCAGCAGGCCCCAAACGCCAGTCAGGTAGGTGATTCACTAGCTATGACTGGTGTTTGGGGTCCGCTGGACACGTTTGAGCCCCAAACACCATAGTAAAAGGTATTTGGCTCGTGTCCCAGTCACATGGGACAAACGTTTGTATGACTGGCATTTTAGGACCCAAACGCAATCAGCAGGCCCCAAACGCCAGCTTTGAATGACGACTCGTCACGTAGTGATGGCTTTTAAGTCCTCATTGTGGCGTTTGGCCATAGTGTGGCATTTGGGCGTTTAAAAAACCTTATTCCTGTGTCACTTAGGCACAGGCCAAAACGCAGAAAGTATGGTGAATCGCCATTTGTATATGGCGAATCACCATTGGGTTATGGCGTTTAGGGCCCTCATTGACACGGGCCGGGCGTTTATAACTAACTGCTCTAAAGGTCACACACTTAAACATTTCATATATTACTCATTTTCTCATATTTTATACACTTAGTCATTTTCACAATTCATCATTTTCATGGACTTAGCTACATTCACACACCTGGTTATTTTCACACATTTTCATAAACTTAACAATTTTCTCAAATTTTAACTTGTAAATTTAATTTGTCGTGCTCTATCATTTTCACCCACTTAATCATTTTCATATACTAAATAATTTCACACTTGTCTTTTTTCACACACTTAACCATTTTTACGCAATTTGTATTTTCATACATTACACTTAGCCTAGTGTTTTGATGCACTTAGTCATTTTTACACTCTTAGTTATTTTCACACACTTGATCATTTTCATATTCTTAGTCATTTTCATACACTTGGTCATTTTTTTTATTTTCACATGCACATAAACATTTTCATTCACTTAGTAATTTTCTCATATTTTGCCATTTTTATGTACTTGTTTTGATACACTTAGTTATTCTCATACACTTAGTCATATTTTCAGACTTAGGCATACATATTAATTTCACACAATTATGCCTTTTGTGTACTTGTAAATTCTAGATCTCTCTTCCTCTCATCAAATTATGCCTTGCACTTAGTCATTTTTACACACTTAGTCATTTTTACACACTTAGTCACTCATATACAAATAGTTATTTTTACACACTTAGTCACTCATATACAAATAGTCATTTTCGCGACTTGATCATTTTTATAACTTAACCTTTTTATATAATTAGCCATATTTTCATACACTTAGGCGTTTTCACATATACTTAGTCATTTTTACAACTTAATCGCATGCACTAAGATTTGCTTTAACCGGTATCAAATGCGAGCTACGAGCAAATAGAACACCTTTCAGTAGTATCAATACCCTCACATGAATAGTAAATGTATGAATGTTATGTACCAAAAAATCTGCGGTTCCTAATGGAATAGGCAACAACAAGCACTAGTTTGACTTGGGGGTGGTGATTTAGTGGCAGTGGTATGCTGTAATAATAACAATATATGAGTAAGTACTAAAAAACATCATCCATTGAATTTTGAAACAGCATCCATCAAATGAATAAAGAAATAAAATATTATTCTAAAAACATATAATCCTCAAAATCTAATCTCTACTTTTTGTTTCTTTGATTCACCGCTGGTTGACGCTACCGGGTTCTTGCATCTCTTTCGATTATGTCTGATCATATGACATCTTCCACATTCTACCTTGTTAAATTCACCTATTGATGGGATCCTCAACTTCTTCGGTCTACTAGCCGAACGTCTTGTCTGTGGGGGTATAATATGATGAATTTGAATATATTCTGGAACATTCCATTGACTATTATTACCAAGAGGGTGGACCAATTCCTCGTATGATTATTGTTTTAGAGAAAAAAAACTAATTGAAATACATATATGATGATTTACTAAAACAAGAAAAATTGACTTCAAAACAGAAACCACAGAATCAAATTGTTGGAATTATGTCCATATAGTAGGGTGTAATAACTATTTATGAGTAAATAGTTATTTCTTTGACCATTACGTATTACTGAATTTTATGAATAAATTGAAAGTTTCTTTTAATTAAAGTGTGTTTGTAATTTACTTAATTCCTGGAATTATTATCAATGAAAGACCTAGTGATCTTCTAGACAAACTCTTCTGAGATAGTTCAGAATAGTATTCGCAGTTTTAGGATCAACTGGGCAATCGAATCAAATTATGACTGTTAGGTTGAACCAAATGATTCTGGTCTCGGGGCATAGGAGTTGAGACTTTAACGGTTGACTTAGATATGTTATGAAATTTGCTAAATAGACCAGTAATTAATTAGTTTAGAGCAAAGTCATTTATCTAGGTATAAATCTAATTGTTATACCTTAAGGTTATTTTCAGAATTACCTTAATCCTGAGGTGAATACAAAACTTGACTTAGTTACTTGCGATCTTTGATACGCCAAAGGAGTGAATTCAAATTTCCAGACAATATCTCAATTGTTGGGACCGTGGTTCAACTGTGTTGGAGTTGCGTGATTGACAGATATGGAATTCGTGGTAAGATTGCAAAAAAAACAATATTACCTTATGCTTTATTGATGAGTGTGTGAATAAATAAACCGAGCCTAGTACTCGATGACATGAGTCATTGAATAAGACATGGTGATCTGTATGAGACACTTCACTGATATATTTTTCTTATTCACAATCAATAAAAAGAGTTAAAGAAATAATAACTAGGGGATATAATGGTAATTTTACATCCCACTCTTGTTACTGATATTCATGAAGGGTAATATCGTTAACTATTATGTGAGCTGTGAAAGATAGATGTTTATTTCCACCAACAAAAAATCTAGTATGCATGAATCGAAAGTTTATTCGACATCAGGCCTATAGTGGAGTCGTACGATATCATAATTAAATAAGTTGAGAATTTATGAAGATAAATTAGTCAGGTATTTGAATTCATAACTTTATTCATGTGGGTTCAGTCGATCTCAGAAGTAGCTCATAAAGACATAAATGAGAAACAACAACAGTTGGACCTAAAACATGTTTTGGACCGGTACACTTCCCAAACTCGTATGAGATGAGTATCATCATTGTATTAGTGAAGAGCAAAATTAATGTTCAAATTAATTATTTTGTTATTTTCTAATTATTAGATAATTGGTAAATAAAAAAATTAATTAATTAATTGATAGAGATCAATTTAATTCATCAATTTGAACTGATGAATTTGGTACAATTTTGACTCTAGGAGAGATGTAAAAATCGCTTATCATAGTGCAGGGAGAAGGTGATTTTTGGTTTTTATCATATAAGGGTATATATGTATTCTGTAATTAATATATAAAGGTTACATCTCTAACCTAGGCTAACCGAAGTGTGTTAATCAGAGCAGAAAGGTTTCTCTCCTCCTCTCTCATTGTTGCCGCCGAAATCTTACAGGGAAGAGAAAAAAATTGTAATCGCTTCCACAGTTGTTTTGAGAGCCCACACTCAATTCCTACATAAATTCTCGAGAGATTTGCTTCTGACTCTAACGAGTGGTTGTTGGTATGAAAATCAATTACTAGCTCTGTGAATCTCAAGAACGAATAACGTGAGATAGATAATTAGATCCCACCAAATCAGATATTCTCCATTAATTGAAAATGTATAAATTGTTTCTATATCTTCTCGATATATTTTTATCGTTATACGTGTTCATTGGTTTGGTTTTGTATCAAATTTGATTAAACATTTGTTTTGAAATTTTTTTATATTTCGCTCATGAAATAGTCATGGTTCATTAATTTTTTGTAAAATCTAAAACCTGATCCAACAACTGGTATCAGAGCCTATGGTTTTTTAATATGCATATTCTGTATCTAAATGTATGAATGGATGAATATAATTATATTGGCATATATTTTTATATGGTAAATTCAAAGCATGTTTGAACGTGTTTTATAAATGGATCCCGATCGATTGGGTCTAGGTGTCATCATTGCGAAGTCGATGATCATTAGAAACACAACTTCTCGGATTATCTCAAGGAGTTGAAATCCAAAGGTGCATTACTTGTTATTGAAGCTTGTTATGTGGCCGACTCTATTTTTTCATGAATTGTAGACTTTGTAGCCACTAACCATATTTGTTGTTCCCTGCAGGGGTGCAGGGAAAGTAGAAGGCTTAACGATGGCGAGTTCAGCTTTCGTTGGGGGAATGAAGCACTAGTATCGGCAGTATCAGTTGGAACGATTAAATTATTATTGGAGAACAGTTATTTGATTTTGTGTGATGTTTATTATATCCCGATTTTTGAGAAAAAATCTCATTTCAGTGGCTAGTTTAATTGAGTAAGGATTTTCTTTGAAATTCATTGATAATGATATTGATATTTTTAGAAATGATTGCTTAATTACTACTGCACGCATGATAAGCAACCTTTTCTATGTAAAACCAAAAGTTCTAATGATATTTAACACTAAGGTAAATATTGATTTACAAAGGGATAGTAAAAGGTTGAAGTCTAACTCAATCGACCTAACATACTTTATGCATTTGCGTCTTGGTCACATTAGCCTAGACAAATTTTAAAAAGCCTTGCAAATGATGATCTGTTGCAAATTTTAAATGTGGGATCATTACCGACATCTGAATCCCGCATAGAAGGTAAAATGACCAAGAAACTCTTTTCAACGAAGAGTGAAAGAGCCATTCATTGCCTCGAACTCGTACATAATGATGTATGCGGACCATTGAATATCCAAGCAAGAGGAGGTTGTGAATATTTTCTAACTTTCACAGATGATACTCATATTTGGACATGTTTATCTAATGTGCCTATAGTCTGAAACCTTAGAAAAGTTCAAAGAATACAAGGCTATGGTTGAGAGACAATTGGAGAAATAAATCAAGACACCACGATCTGATCGTGGTGGAGAGTACTTTCTAGGAGAATTCGAAGACTATCTTAAGGAATAAGGTATTCTTTCTCTGCTTAACACATCTGGCACTCCAGAACAGAATAGTGTGTCAGAATGAAGGAATCGAACTATGTTGGATATGTTTAGATCCACGATGAGTTATCATCCCTCCCAAATTCATTTTGGGGATATGTCTTGGAAGCAATGGCATATATTCTAAACTAAATTCCGTCAAAGACGATATATAGTACATCATATGAAGATGTAGTGGACGAAATTCGTCCGTAAGCCACCTTAGGATATGGGATGCCCGACACACGTGCTGAGACCGAAGACAAGCAAGTTAGTTAATTGGTCAGAATTATACCTGTTTGTAGCATATCCCAAGGGAACGGAGGGATACGTCTTTTATAGTCCGACCGATAAGAAAATATTCATGAGCACAAATGTATTTTTTCTTGAAGATGAATACATAAGAAGTGTGAAGCCGAGAAGCATATTTGTGCTAGAGGAATTATTGAATGGGAGGACACCGACTCCCCAATCAGGACTTGTTCCCGATTCAATAATGGAGGAACCACAGTAGGAGTCAGAGACTATAGAGCCTCGACATAGCGAGACGATTGTGAGACAACCTGACAGGTACATGTTTTATGGAGATGACAACAGTCTCAGATAATGATCCATGATGAACTTGTTTCTTGCTCGCAGGCAATGGCTGGTCATGCAGTAAATCTATGGTAAGACGCTATGAACGTCGAGATACTATCAATATACTCGAACGGATTCAGGAAGCTTGTAGATCCTCTTGAAGGAGTAAAACCCAGAGAGTGTAAGTGGATTTATAAGAAGAAGAAAGGATCGGATGGGAATGTAGAGACATTCAAAGCTAGGCTTGCAGCCAATGACTACACCCAAAAAGAAAGGTATTGACTATGTGGATACCTTCTCGCTGGTGATTATGCTTAAATCCATTTAAATCCCCGTGTCCATTGCTGCTACCCTCGATTAGGGTTGAACACGGTTCGGCCCGGCTCGGTTAGTTGGCTAAAATTGAACCGAACTGAAACATTTGGTTCGGTTATATACCAAACCGTGAAGGTCAAAATAATCGAATCGTGAGTTTTGGTTCGGTTCGGTTCGATTCTTTAGTTCGGTATTATTATTTAAAAATAATTTTTAAATGATATAATTGAAAAACTATATATAATCAAAGTTTTTTATCAGTTCGGTTCGGCTCGATATGAAATTATATAAAAAAATTAAAAAAATAATATGAATTTAATGTTTCAGATCGGTTCGATTTGGTTCGGTAAAAAAACTGAACATTTTTTGAACTGAATGGCAGCTCTGCCGAACCGAACCGAACTATAGGGTCATAAAGAACCGACCAAACTGATCATTTTCAGTTCGGCTCGGTTAGGTTTGGTTTTGAACACCCTACCCTTAATTATGAAATCTGGCATATGGATGTCAAGACTGCTTTTCTGAATGACAATCTTAAAGAGCGCATTTATATGGCTTGACCATACGGGTTCACGGAGAAAGGCCATGAGGGCAAGGTTTGCGAACTGCTGAAGTCCATTTATGGACTTAAGCAAGCATCTCGATCATGGGATATTAGATTCGACGAAAATGTCAAGAACTTCAGTTTTGAGCAGTTAGTGGACGAACCATGTATGTATAAGTTGATACATGAATGGAATGTGGCTTTTTTGGTCTTGTACGTGGATGATATACTGCTCACTGTCAATAATGTAGGAAAATTGTCTGATGTCAAAATCTAACTTGTGAAGTAATTTGATATGAAGGATCTTGGAGAAGCTGCATTTGTCTTAGGTATTCAAATCTTTTGGGATCGGAAGAACAGACAGTTAACACTTTTTCAAGTATCTTATATCGATAAGGTGATGGACCACTTCAGTATGCAAGAATCCAAGAAGGAATATCTTCTCTTCAAGCATGAAGTCAGCATCTCCAAGGAGCAGTCTCCCAAGACTACTCAAGAAAGGGAAGACATGAGAAAGATTCCCTATGCCTCATCCATATGAAGTCTCATATATGCAATGCTTTGCACTAGGCCAGATATTTGCTACGTTGTGGGCGTGGTAAGTCGTTTCCAATCTAATCCTAGACTCGAGCATTGGAATGATGTCAAGCATATCCTCAAGTATCTTAGGAGAACGATGAACTATAGCTTGTGTATTAAGGTACTGACTTGAATATGATAGGTTATACCGACTTCGATTTCCAAGTGGACAAAGATTATAGGAGGTCCACTTCAGGATCGGTGATCATCCTAAATGGTGGAGCAGTGGTATGGACAAGTATAAAAAAATCTTGCATTGCTGATTCTACCATGTTAGTTGAGTATGTGGCGGCTTGTGAATCTGCAAAGAAGGTCGTCTGTCTTAGAAAGTTTCTAAAGACTCTAGAAGATGTTCTAGATGCTTACAAACCCATGATACTATTGTGATAATAGTGAGGATGTAGCAAACTCGAAGGAACCGAGAAACCACAAAAGATCTCACACATAGAGCGGAAGTACCACCTCATTAGAGAGATAGTTCAGCGATGAGATGTTCAAGGAACACACATATTGACGGTCAATAACTTGGCAGATCTATTCACGAAGACTTTAAGTAGTAAAGTCTTTGATGGTCATTTGGACGCATCGTGATATGAGATTGTACACGCCTACTTTATTCCAATTTGGAGATTGTTTGAATTATGTCCATAAAGTAGATGTAATAACTAGTTATGAGTAAACAATTATTTTTTTGATATTTATGTATTACTGAATTTTATGAATAAATAGAAAGTTTCCTTTAATTAAAGTATGTTTGTAATTTACTTAAGTGTTGGTACTATTATCAACGTAATAAGAGCAAAGACCGAGCGATATTTCAGAGAAACTCTTCTGAGATAGTTCAGAATGTTATTCACAGTCTTAGGATTGACTAGACAATAGAATCCAATTATGACTGTTAGGTTGAACCAAAGGATGCTGGTCTTAGGGTATGAGAGTTGAGACTCTAACGGTTGACCTAGACATGTTATGAAACATGTTGAATAGACCAATAACCAATTAGTTTAGAGCAAAGCCATTTATCTAGCTATAAATCTAATTGTTACACCTTAAGGGTATTTATGTAATTACATAATCCTGAGGTGATTTTAAAATTTGACTTTGTTACTTGTGATCTTTGATGCACCAAAGAAGTGATGAATTGCTGGACAATGCCTCAACTGTTGGGACCGCGATTCAACTATGCTGAACTTGCGGATTCACATATATAGAATTCGTGGTAAGATTGCAAAATGAACAGTATATCACCTTATGCTTTATTGATGAGTGTGTGAATAAATAAACCGGGCCTGCTACTCGATGACATGAGTTGTTAAATAAGACATGGTGATCTGTGTGAGGCACTTCATTGATATATTTTTCTTATTCACAGTCAATAAATGAGTTAAGAAAATAATAACTAGAGGGATAAATAGTAATTTTACATCTCATTCTTGTTACTGATATTCACGAAGGGTGATATCGTTAAATATTCTATGGACTGTGAAAGATAAATTTTTATTTACACCAACAGAAAATGTAGCGTGCATGATTCATGAGTTTATTCGGCATTAGACTTATAATGGAGTCATACGATGTCAAGATTAAATAGGTCAGGAATTTTCGAAGATAAATTAGCCGAGTATTTGAATCTCACGCTTTGTTCATGTCGGTCTATTCGGTCTCAAGAGTAGCTCATTAGAATTGGATGAGAAACAACAATTGTCAAACCAAAAACATGTTTTGATCCAATGTACACTTTCCGAACCCATATGAGATGAGTGTCATCACTGTATTAGTGAAGAGTACAACTAGTGTTCAAATTAATCATTTTATCATTTTTTAATTATCAAATAATTAATAAATAAAATTAATTAATTAATTGATATGGATCAATTTAATTAATCAATTTGGACTGATCAATTTTGACTCTAGGAGAGATGTAAAAATCGCACAATAATGTGTGGGGATAAGGTGATTTTTAATTTTTATCATATAATGGTATATTGGTAAAATCTATAATTAATATATAAATGTTGCATCTCTAACCTAACCTAACCGAAGTGTGTTAATCAACCTCCCTCATTGTTGCCGCCGAAATCCTATAGGGAAGAGAAAAATTTTGTTTTCTCTTCTACAATTGTTTTGGGAGCCGACACTCAATTCCTACACAAAAATTCTCTTATGACTCTGACGCCAAAATCCTATAGAGAAGCTTTGGACACAAATCCTTGAGAGATTTACTTCTGACTCTGACGAGTGATTGTTGGTGTGAAGATCAATTACTAGCTATGTAAATCTCAAGAATGAAGAACGTGAGATAGAGAATTAGATCCCATCAAATCAGATATTCTCCATTAATCGAAAAGCTATAAATGGTTTCTATCTCTTTTCAATACGTTTTTATCTTTATGCATGTTCATTGGTTTGGTATTGTATTTAATTTGATTAAATGTTTGTTTTAAATTTTTTTGATATTCCGCCGATGAACTAGTCAGGGTTCATTAATTTTCTACAAAATCTCAAACCCGATCCAACACAAACAATAAATATCTATTGAAAATATGACATGTACACACACACACACACATGTACACACACATACACATATTGAAACATGTATACACATATCAAACATGTATACACATATTGAACAAATCACAAGAAACTATATTTAACCACAAATAAAAACACATAAATAACACAAAAACTTCGGTAAAATAAAAAAGAGACAATGAAAATAATTTTTGATCAAAACACGTTATAGAAAAATATGATGAACAGTAAAAAGAAATTGAAATCAATGCAACACCCATTAGGCTAATCTAATAAAAAACAGATGATTGATAATGAAACAAACCTTCCATGTTTGAATATAACAATTATAGAGTGAGAAGGAACACGGACTACACTTATTTTTCTTCAAGAATTCAACCGTGTAACTTCGAGTTTGTCTATCGATTATAAAAGAAGAATAAACGTGAATTAAACTGATTTTTTATGCAAAATGAAACTGTATAGCTTCGAGAATATTTATGACTAATTGAGAAAGAAGAAACACAAACCTACACTGATTTTCCTTTAAAAATGCTAAAATCCAGAAGTGATAATGTCACTAATGGAATATGAATTTTCCTTACCATAATTTAGCTAAATAATGAAAACAAAATCAATCATTGATTATCATTTTAATTTTTTTAAGTTAACGTTTGCATTGAATGACAGTAAATATCATAATATCTAACTAATTCTAAGGGCCCCAAAAATTATATTATTAAATCTGTAAATTGAAAGTTAAAATCTTTAACAACAAATTCATCAACAATTGGTTGCTGACGTGACAAAAAAATAGTTGTTTACCTAAAGTTTAAAAAAACCTGTTATTTCTTAAAATGACTTTCAAAATTTGTTTATTTGGTGCAATTACTTTAAATAGAATTACTCTTCTAGTGATAATAATTGGGCCCTTTTTGGTGGTCTTCATCTTGGCAAAAGCCTTTTTGGACCATGTTAATAATGAACCACAAAACTAAAAAGATCATCACTCACTCCTAGGTTAAAATGTGTTAAAAGATAGAGCTTTATACATGATTAGTAGGGTTTTATAAACTTAATACAAAATTAGACAACTAGTTTCATAATCATAAAAAGTATGTATCTGCATATTATACTCAATTGCTAGCATTTATTAAATTTAAGAAAAATATATAATATATATATATATCTCATTATATATATAATGAGAGTGAGGCGGATAGAGAGAGGTTGACAGGGAGCCATTTAATCTAGAGATGGAGAGAGATAGGGGGAGAGAGAGAGAGATGGAAAGATACTGATAGATAGAGAGAGGCGAATATAGAGTTAGAGATATGGGGAGGGAGATATTTTTGGAGAGAAGGAGAGAGAGAGAGTAAGATATATATAAATAGAGAGACTTAATTAATAGATATGTGATATAAAATAAGGATAATTAAATATTGAGATAGAGAATGATAGGGGTATATTAGTAACTAAGTTAATAGAAAAATTATTAAATTTAAATCAATTTGCTGGATTTATTTTTATTCTTAGAAATGAAAAACTTGTCTAGATGTTCATCATTACTATCAAAGATAAGTTTTTTCATAAAACGTGACATCCTTACCAAACCTACTAATAAATTAAGATTCTCAAGTCACTGTTACCGTCACGTTAGTTGCAGAGAGACCGAAGTGACAAATTAAAATATATCCAAAGCTTAAGGGCTATATGGCTAAAAATAAGGTTAATAATCCAAAATGGGAAAAAAATGAAGTCCACCACCAAAAGGCATTTTACCAATATTCTTTAAAAAATAAGGTTAATTTTTTAAAGATGAGTCACAATACTCACACTCATTCTGCTCAGGAATAAACGGACTGAAACTACTGAACCAATTTTAACGTTTTTATTATTATTATGAGTTTTAATTTAGTAATTTTATTTTTTTATGCAATTCCAAAAAAGAAAAAACTATTAATTTT
This sequence comes from Datisca glomerata, assembly GCA_003255025.1. Taxonomy (NCBI): domain Eukaryota; kingdom Viridiplantae; phylum Streptophyta; class Magnoliopsida; order Cucurbitales; family Datiscaceae; genus Datisca; species Datisca glomerata. The sequence goes on from QANY01010015.1 coordinate 587,457, forward strand.
ATGCTAATATTTTGTTTTCACAAATGATAGTATCACCAACTACTCTTAACTACCGATTACGGGTCGCTCTCCAAGGTCGGGAAAAAAATTTTCGACATTGATACTGAGATTAATCTTGATCGTTGGATCTAGCTAGGACAATCCCAACCATTAGATGACTTTTTATATTTTATTTGGTTTGCAACCGGCTAAATAGGTTTCCATATGCTTCTTCTAATTTCCCCCTTCTCCTTTCCTCTTTTCTTTCATTCGACTTGAAATCTAGGGCACGCGAACAGAGCCGGCGATTTTCTTACCCCTCAAACAGCTCCTCCATCTTTTATTCTCTCTCTCTTATTTGTTTTTTCTATTTTCTCTTCAAAGTAAAGAAGCAAAGCTCATTTTCTCTTTCTCTTACTTTCCATTGTAACTATCAACCATTTATTTGCTTAGGAATTTTCCCTTATTATTTTTCTTTTAATCTCAGATATTTTAATATTGTGAATGTCGTTACTTCATTTTTTTTAAATCTATCTCTGCAAAAATTAATCTCAAGCCTGAATCATTTTTAAAGTTTTTAACCCTTTACTTTGTAGTTGTGAGAAATTCCAATTTCAGTAGATACGTGAGATTCAATACCATGCAAGCTATTGTGCTTGATGTGCTGTTGATTTTTCCTAATCTTTTGGAGAGGACATTTAATCCAAGAGAAGGGGTTGGTTTGGATTTGTTGATGAACTTGGATAGCACTGTGTTTTTGTATCTATTAGTATGTTTGATTTATGGATCTTCTTCTTGCTTGTTTGGTCAGGTTCCCAGATTGTCGATTATTGTAGAAGTCGCTGATAGGCAGGTTCTTTGATAAGCTCTTGGATTTCCATTTACTGTTTTATTTTTAGCATATAGTAATTTCATTTCAATTAGGAAAGAGATTAAGCATTCTAACTCAGTTCACCTAAATGAAAGAAGTTACACGAGATAATCTTGTTATGTTTTTTGTCAAAAGATATAATCTTGTATTAAGTGTATAATAATGGGAAATCACTAATCAATATTTGATTTTTGCTGTTTGATGTTGTTATTGTATTTGGTTTATGATCTAATAGAGCTTAGAAGTGTAAAGCCATTGTACTCTGGTGGTAGATGGATTCAATTACGAACTAAAGACTACAAATCATTCAGTAACTCAACTCTAAGAAAACCTATATGCATAATGCACTGTTAAGAGATATAGACTCAACTTTGAAATTTGAAACAAATATTACTGTTTTATGTGGGTTTAACTCAAAAGGGGATAAGCTAACCATAACATATGAATATCAACAGTGATCTTGATTTATCAAAAGTATGGGTTGGTTTATTTGGTTGACTTGCTCTGAATTAGACATGAGAGTATAATCCATTACAAACTGGCGTTAAATTGGTAATGCTTATATATGTAGTTTTCCTCTACGGTATTGATAAATGATAATGTTAAAAGTCATGAGCTGCAGTTCATGCATTGTGTTATTTAATTTATTTGAACAATCCAGGTAACTCTTTATTAGCATGGACGGTAGCTCTTTATTAACATCTTATTGAGTGTAGAAAATCTTTGATTTTTTAAAGAAACTTACTTGTTTTGATGATGAAGTCCCTTAAGAGATCTTGAAGAAATGGAAGAACCTCTACGGAGAGTATAAATCAGAGATGAAATATGCATTGTAACTTGATCCCGAGAGTAAAATGGTGTAGCTAAAGTAGTCATTAAAAAGTACTAAGATTTGCATCATATTATGCTACTTTATGATGTAATATTTGTTTAGAAGGGATTTGTAACAAAAAAAATATTCATTTGTAATGGTACTAATGAATAAGATGCTTCTTTAAAAGAAAATCTGAATGAAAATTTTTTAATATGCTGACGAGTTTATTATTTCATAAAGATTTACATATAAGATTAGTAAGTGAAAATGAATAAGTGTATAAAAATAACAAAGTGTGTGAAATAAGCTAAGTGGGTGAAAATGACCAAATATATGAAAAAACTAAGGTACGGAAATGATAGATAACATTAAAATGACTAAATGTATGAAAACGACTAAGATATGAAAATTAAAAAATGTGTGAAATAGTTATGTGAAAATTGCTAATTATATGTGGCTAAGTTGTAAAAGTGGCTAAATGTATGTGAAATGCCTAAATGCTTAAAAATATGGCTAAGTGCATGAAAATAGCTAAGTGTATCAAAACAAATACATGAAAATGGAAAATTGTGAGAAGATTACTAAGTGAATGAAAATTGCTACGTGCATGTGGCTAAATTGTATAAATGACTAAGTGTATGTGAAAATGCCTAACTATATGAAAATATGGCTAAGTGCGTGAAAATAGCTAGTGTATCAAAACAAGTACATGAAAATAGTAAACTGTGAGAAAATTACTAAGTGAATGAAAATATCTTGGTTTTCATTTCCCTTGTGATGGACCTGAAAGAGGAGGGACATGTCAAATATCCTCTTGGGATCATGTATTCATAGGTCTATTCTGGATGTACAATGTAATTTCGGTAGTAATATTCCATTTCAGTTGGAAAATGCAGTCAGATGTTTGGGGTAGTATAAGTGATCAAGGGGTAGTAACTCATATCACGGGAGGAAACTTTGCGCAGAGTTCCATTACTATTAATGGGTGGCTTCGCGATTTCTTATGGGCACAGGCATCCCAGGCAAATCATTTTATGGTTCTTCATTATCTGCATATGGCCTTTTTTTCCAAGGTGCTCATTTTGTATGGGCTTTTAGTTTAATGTTTCTATTCAACGAGCGTGGTTTCTTTTGTTTTATTTTCAATTATTAATTGGCAATCATTGTTGGTTAGTTAATAATTTGAAAACTGAAATTGTTGATATCAACTATTGACTAACCCAATTTATTGATTAATCTATAAATAAACAATCATACCGTACTTAATAAAATACAAAGTAAATTTCAAAACAATGGTTGATTGATCTTTAATACTAGTAACACATATGTAGCGCATACTGATTGATATTCAAGATTTGTTAGTTTCAGTATTATAAAAACAATGTTGTGATAAGAAGTAATAAAAAACATTCACAACATATAAGTCACAAACAAGGTTGTCAGGATCGCGATTAGATTGTACGATCCTACAATCCTCTAGGGGTCCAACGATCCATATCGCTACTATAGTCGTATTTTATTAGGATCGTGTCAAGATCGTGATCCGAATCGCAGGATCGTATAGGATCGAACGATCCCACCAATCCTACTTTTTACAAAATAATTATAAAGGTGTTGATGGTGGGATTTGAACCCTTGCACTAAAGGTTTATCTATGACGATTTAACTACTGAACCAACTATGTTTATGTAACAAAAATGAACATATTTGATATTGAACTAAATATTGTAATTTATCTATTTTTTGACTTACGTCTCTTAAAGTTATCAAAATTAGAATGATTCCGCTACCACTATTTTATTAAATTTAGACATTAATTTTAATATTATTCCAAAAAATTAAATTTTAACTTACAAATCAAACTCTCTCAAACCTAATATATTATAATAATGATCTTAACATATTTAATCAATAATTATCTTTATATATTTATCTTTCATAGTTTGAAACAACAATTATGTGAAATTTATTAAGTTTACCTGTCTTGAACTTTTTTATACGAAATTTATATTTTCAAAACTTAAAAGTATGATAACTCTACTTAATATTATGTTGTTTTAGATAACTTGATATTATTTTTATTTAATAAATAGATGACTTGGTGTTATATAATCATTTTCTTCAATATATTGAAGTATCATTAGCATAGATCCACTTTTTACTAATAAATTATGACGAATTGGTAGGATCTTACGTTTCTCGATCCGATCCTACGATCCTCAATCCTATATCCTACCACCGAACCTAGGTAGGATCACGATCCTGGCAACCTCGGTCACAAAACATAATCAACCATATATTTATCACAAAAGTTCACAAAAGTCAATTAACCAAAATAGATAATCCATATTACCAAACAACTAAAATCCATCATAAAAATCTATGAGATCAAATTAGTTTATTTTTGGTAATATCTGATTGGAGGGAAGCGATTTATTTAAGCGTGTTTCATAGGTAGATTTGGGCAGGATTATTGTTTATTAAAAATATTTTGGTAGTTACTTGATTTGCGGTTATGAAAAATATAATTAGAAAAGTTAAGCATTAATTATTCCCATAAATATAGTATCATTGGAATCAATATATCACCCATATATGTATGATATACTATAGTACCTTCAATGTAATATCTATAAATTTCTTGAAAGATTTTTACAATAATATTTGTTGATGTAGTTGTATTATTACTATCATTGATATACTCAAAATAAACTTGCATATGTGACGGAAATGTTTATTATTATTTTTGATAGATTTAATTTAAATTTTACTAGTTTTTTTTATTTAGGAGTTAGTTGATTGAGAGAAGTTACTAATTAGCAATTTCTAAGAGATTTTTAGTCTGTGTAGTTATGACTCTTAAATACGGTTTTAAAGGGAACTGACTTATTTAAGCGTATTTCAAGGGTAGATTTGGGCAGGATTTTTGTTTTTAAAAATATTTCGGTAATTACTTGATTTACGGTTATGAAAAATATAATTAGAAAAGTTAAGCATTAATTACTCCCATAAATATAGTATCATTGGAGTCAATATATCACCCATATATGTATGATATACTATAATACCTTCAAGAATACGTAATATCGATAAATTTCTTGAAAGATTTTTACAATAATATTTGTTGATGTAGTTGTATTATTATTATCATTGATATACTCAAAGATAAACTTGCATATGCGATGTAAATGTTTATTGTTGTTTTTGATAGATTTAATTTAAATTTTATTAGTTTTTTTTATTTAGGAGTTAATTGATTGAGAGAAGTTACTAATTTGCGATTTCTAAGAGATTCTTAGTCTGTATAGTTATTATTCTTAAATACAGTTTTAAGGGGGAAGTGACTTATTTAAGCGTATTTCAAGGGTAGATTTGGGCAGGATTTTTGTTTTTTAAAAATATTTTGGTAGTTACTTGATTTATGGTTATGGAAAATATAATTAGAAAAGTTAAACATTAATTACTCCCATAAATATAGTATCATTGAAATCATTATATCACCTATATATGTGTGATATACTCTAATACCTTCAAGAACACGCAATATCTATAAATTTGTTGAAAGATGTTTGCAATATATTTGTTAATGTAGTTGTATTAGTATTATCACTGATATACTTGAAATAAACTTGTATATGTGATGGAAGTGTCTATTTTTATTTTTTATAGATTTAATTTAAAATTTATTAGTTTTTTAATTTAGGAGTAAATTGATTTAGGGGCGTTACTAATTAGCGATTTTCAACGAATTTTTAGTCGGTGTAGCTGAGATTATTAAATACGATTTTAAAGGGAAGTTTCTAATTGATAAATGCTTTTGGTATGTTTGAATTTTAAATAGTTACTTTCTAATTTATAGCGTCTATCAATCAGGTATATCAGACATACACTGATGATATACCCGTGAAATTTGGTAACCTGTTAAATATAGACGACCGTCATATTAGTACAAAATTATTGACTAATTAAGAAACCTGTTAGTTACCTAAATCTATTGAAAACCTATTATTTCTTAAAACACACCCCTAAAAGTTGTCTATTATGTAAAATTTTCCTTCTATTTACACCCCTAAAAATCTACATTCACCCTAATTTTAGTTAACTTTTCTATTCTTGATATATCCTTATATAAAATTATAATATACTATAGGGAAATTTTACAGAATAAACAAGTTTGGGGGGACTGTTTTAAGAAATAACAGTTTTCAATAGTTATAGGTAAATAGTAGGTTTTCTAATATGTCGATAATTGTTGATAAAAATGACCATAATATATATGGTGTGTTTAATGACTTTTTGGATATATCAGAGGTATATATATGATATAATTTTGAAAAATGTTAGAATTAAAGATGTAATTAATGCCCAAAATTAAAATTTGAAATACATAATTTAAATATGGTGTGTTTGATGATTTTTTGGTATATCAGAAGTATATAAATAATATACCAATTTGAAAGATGTTAGAATTAATGATATAATTAATGCTCAAAATTTGAAATTATATATATATATATAGTGTATTTGATAATTTTTTGGGTATATCAGAAGTATATAGATTATATATCAATTTGAAATATGCTAGAATTAAGGATGTATTTAATCTCAAAATTTGAAATTTGAATTACTTAATCTATATTTGGTGCGTTTGATGATTTTTTTGGTATATCAGAGGTATGGAGATGATATACCAATTTAAAATATACTAGAATTAATGATATAATTAATGTTCAAAATTTAAAATTTGAAANTAATTTTTTGGGTATATCAAAGGTACATAGATTATATACCAATTTGAAATATTCTAAAATTAAGAATGTAATTAATGCTCAAAATTTGAAATTTGAATTACTCAATCTATATTTGGTGTGTTTGATGATTTTTTTGGTATATTAGAGGTATATAGATGATATGCTAATTTGAAAGATGCTAGAATTAATGATGTAATTAATGCTCAAAATTTGAAATTTGAAATACATACATATATGTGGTGTGTTTGATAATTTTTTAGGTATATCAGAGGTAAATAGATTATTTACCTATTTGAAATATGCTAGAATTAAGGAGGTAATTAATGTTCAAGATTTTAAATTTGAATTACTCAATCTATATTTGTTGTGTTTGATGATTTTTCAGGTATATCGATTTGAAATTTGATTTACCATAACCGTTCAACAAGAAACATTCTAATTTATCACAACTGTTCAAAATTTGAATTTTGATATACTTATGATTTTTTAGGTATATCAGAGATATTGATAATGTCATTAATTTGAAAGAAGATTTCTTTGACAAACTTTAACTGATATTATAGAAAATATAATCAATCATTATTTATCTTCTAATTTAATTAAAAAGAAAAATCAATGAAATAACATTTAAATTAGAAATCATTAATTATTGTGTTTTTAATTAATAAAAAGGACCCACCAAATTAAATTATGAAACATTTATATTCAAGGTTAAAATTATCAAACTACAATTTCGTCATAGATGGTTGAGGACGTGGCAAGAAAAATTGTCTATTTACCTAAAATTTGAATTTTTTTTTGATATTTCTTAAATTAGCTTTCAAAACTTATCTATTTTGTATAATTTTTTAAAACTATATCTAAGTTTCTACATACACTGTGATACTTGTTTTACCAAATATGTAACTCTGAATCTAACAACATATTACTCCATTATCTAAATCAAAAGTGAATATTTTTCTAACAAAAACACTAGACGTGCATTGATCTCTGTTAAATTGAAAATTGCGTTCAAAAAATTCAAGCAGCAAATATCACGTGCTAAACAAAGTTTTCCGCAATCATATGATTCTCCACTGTCATATGTTTGCGTAAATAATTTATTTAAAGATTTAGTAGACGATTATGTGGCAATACAATAAACGATTAATTTAGACGATCCATGTTATATGTTTTTCTTTGTGAAAAATATATGATTTATCAGACTTTCATTGAGTTAATATAGATTATTCTTTACTTATGATTTTTTGATTCTCATTAATTATTTTCTTAGTAACTTGCAATTACACTATTCTTTTCCCGTGACTATAATAAACAAAAAGAATTCATACCTCCATTGCCTAAAAATTCAAATGTTGAATTTTCAATAGTCTAAAAATGATAAAATTTCATGAAAAGCTAATATATAAAAACATCTAGAGTAAAATAATATATTTTAAAGGGTTAAATCTAAATTGTATCCCTAAAATTTTAACGTTTGAAAAAAATCCCTTTTGCTCACAGTCAGTATTGATATAATAGTGTGAATTGACTTTCTACTAGAATATATTCATTCCGCTTGGAAATAAGGTGGTTGGAAATTGATATATTGCATATAAATATCACTAATTTGTGTAATATTCAAAATCACGGAATTTGAGAAATGTTAGTAATAAAATAATGAAAGGGACCCATCATCCCACGTGTTTCGCGTGTTGATTCTGCTATCCTACCAACCTCAACATCCCATGATACTAAATTACAAATGATAAATACCCACAGATTTTATATAAAAAAGTTTTAGTCAGCCTTTACTAACTGACTTCGCAATTATATCATAACTATTCCATATAATTTTTATTTATAATATTTATACCAACGACAACTCATTTATTTTTTTTTTAAAAACGATAACTCATTTTACAAATAAACTTGTGAATCATATAATTATTAAAAACCATATATGTATGTGGTTCTGGTTATCATTTTCAAGGTAATTATGTTGTAATTACTATTTTTTATTTTGTAATTAGAATTTTGAATTGAGATGCATACTATCTCGTGTTCAGGTGTGATAACTCAGAATAAATAATTATATATATTTTTGGAAATAATGATTAATCTTTCAATCCATATTTTGACATTATTAGACGAAATTTTGAAAAAGTAAGGACGTCATCAAATTTAAATTATTTATTCTATATTTTATTTTAAACTTGATTTTTATTCTTGCATTGCACATTAAATTTTTGGTTTTTTATTTTTTATCTATTAATTTTTATATGACTATATCTATATAACATACTAATTATACTAACATATAAAATATAGTATAACTAAGTGTCTAAAGGTTTGTTATAATTGAATTATATTTCAATTACTACAACTCTTTTAAAGTTATCAAATTCAAAATTAATTTAAAAATATCAATTACTAATTTATGTTTTCCAGATTCATTAAATAAATAATGAACTTAAAAATTTATTGCTTAATCTGATTAACTCAATTTTATTTTTAAAGTAACAAATTATTAAACATCACATGTAAATTAAAAGAATACTTTTTGCAACGTATCAATAATAAGTAGATAAATTGTCTAAAAATGTTGTCGTCTACTCTTTACTTTTAATACATTGTATATCATTGATTTGATCAATTTATTATTATCGTCAAAGTAACCAACTATTAAACGTAACATATAAATTAAAATATTATTTTAAATAATATATCATTAAATAAATAGATAAAATCATTTAAAAATAATTATTATCTATCCTAACTTTTAATATAATATAAATATATTTCATAAAATAAATGAGTTCGAGTAATAATTTACCCGAACTCTGAATTTATCGTAACGAAAAAAAAGAGAGAAAATATTAATGAACTGCGTTGGACAAATGGCGCATAGTCCAAAATGTCCAAAGCTACAATGTCTCTTACCTCTAACCTCCTCATTAAGACCACTACCCGTTTCTCCTTCTCTCCTTCACCACTTCCCTTCTCCTTCTCTTCCTCCATTCCCAAATCTCAATCTCTTCATTCTGCTTTAGTCACTCCTCCTCTGTTAGCATCTCCTATTTCTAGTCTATCCGCGAGAAGGTCCTTGTCATTTCACTCTGCTCAGACCGCCATGGGAGATGCTCCTGATGCAGGCATGGACGCCGTCCAGAGGCGCCTCATGTTTGAAGACGAGTGGGTTTTTAATTCCTTCCCTGAATTTTTGTTTAGTTTTATCTACGATGATTGGTTGACCTCTCTGTTTTTATGCATTTCGGTGATGGTATGATTTGCTAACGGTTGATCTGTTTTATTGTCTGAGTCTTTGTCTGTGATGTGTTTGGATGCTTAGAAATGGAGTGATAAAAGAAAATTGGAATTTTTTTGGTACCTCAAACTAAAGACAATGCAAGTTTGACTTAGCTAAGCTCTATTGAAAAACTCATTTTTCTATCGAATATCTAATTTTCTTGGAGATGTTGAAACCAATTACAGCTGGTATTATCAAGGAATCCCAAATTCAGAACCATCCATCGATTTCAAAGTACATGAACGTTTTCTTCAGGCGTCTAAAACTTCAAGAATAGTCTTCTTTTTTGGTTTTGAGGCTAGAAAATGGGAGATAGTGAAATTAACATGAATCATCGCGATTGATCTTATCATTTCTGAGCAAAGTAATAATTTTAGCAAAGAAAAATTGATTTATACTCTGCTCAGTCTGGCTGACTTGCTGGTTGCGTTGACGTAATTCTGACTTCACTGTTGGACAAGGCATAAGATGCGTGATTCAGACTTCAAATAATTTGATCTCTTTGTTACTTTTGCTCTTAATTTTTTCTCAATATGCGGTGATGCATTACATTAAACATCAGCTTTTGAAGATCTATGCTCTAGAAGTACTGTAGTTGGTCTAGACGTCTAGACATGTAACCTGAATTATTGCAGTGCTTTATGAATCAACGATGCCATCAATCATCAGGTTTTTGACTTTTTGTTTGTTTCACCATATTTATGAGGAATCAAACCAGTGTTTTTAACTTATGAAGGCTTGTTTTCAAGCTGATTGATACTCACTTGAAGCTGATTGATACTCCCTTGAGATTGAGTCATGCACTTATTATTAGCCTCCCCACGCCCCCCCCNCCCCCCCCCCCCCCCAAAAAAAAAAAAAAATCTCTGGTAGGTTCTCCAATTTTTGTTGTAATTTCACCATAATTATGAGGAATCAAACCAGTATTTTTAACTTAACAAGGCTTGCTTTCAAGCTGATTGATACTACTTGAAGCTGATTGATAACTCCCTTGAGATTGAGTCATGCAATTATTATTGTCCCCCCCCCCCCCC